>CM057089.1:597500-725000 GCA_029959045.1 Taenioides sp. WSHXM2023 | reverse complement strand
TTGCATGATTATATGACAGTCAAATGTGGAACTGCTTAGATTCAAATAACAAAATTCATAATTCATTAGATCATCATTTCATATCAATTAAAAAATACAAATACAATTACAAATAATATTATTCAATGGTACCGATAGACTGTATAATACAAGGAGAGGGAGTGTGACGTCACCTGTAGCGTTTGGTTGCAACCACATGAAGCTCTAGTCCTAAAGGCTAATCTGAAAACCAGGGACCATATTTGGAAATCCTAGCGCAAAACCAAAGAGCCACTCAGGAGGGAGGCTGCTGAAGATATACACCCATTTCCACTCGCAACTCTGGGGGCGGGTGCTTAGCAATGGTGTTGTCACTCAAACCTATTGCTAAAGCTAGCAGGAGCGACCTCAGGAAAAGTAGGCATCGGATTGGTCTGTTCATATCTTCATTTAGAGACAGAATAGCAAATAAAAACCCCAGGTTCATGAAGAGTGGGTTAATATAAACATTTTAGGACCAGCATGACAAGGGTCATAGCAGTAGGTACAGAAAGAGGCGCCACGTTATTTCAGTACAAGTCTATTGCAACCGGTGCTCGAAGGAACCACTTGGCACCTATGCACACTTCTTATCTGGAACATGGCGCTGCTCTGCTGGCGACATGAAGCGGGGGTTTTGTTGCTCAAAGTTTGTCTTTGTCTGCTGTTTATTTGTTACCGTGGGTCACAATGGACATCACAGAGGTTAAACACAGGGATGTGGGGGACATGCTGGAAGAGACTGTTGTTCCTTACGGTGGTTTGGTTGACATTAACGAGAAGCGTGGTCGTGTTTTGCCCTGGATCCCATTGCAGGGGGAAGGACCGTGTACAGCTGGACCGAGCCGCTTTCCTTTCGGGATCGTGGAGGTCTGATTGCCCCGGATTTGCTGGACAACATCCCAAATGAGCTATTGCGGCATCGTGGTATTTATCCATCGGGGAAAGTGAGAAAGCGTGGAAGGAGAGGCAGAATCAAGCATCGGATAAGGACAGCGGCTAAGCTACGGCTACCTCCAGTGATACTTTGCAATGTGCGCTCGCGAAGAAACAAGCTGGATGAGCTACACATACTGGCTGCCACCTGTCACGAGTATCGAGACGCAGGTTTGATGGTAGTTACAGAAACCTGGTTCTCAGCGGATGTTCCGGATAGTTTTGTTCAAGTGCACAGATTTATTCATGTGCGTGCAGATAGAGACGAAAACTCTGGTAAATCGAAAGGAGGCGGAGTTTGTATTTATGTCAGAGACTCTTGGTGTCACAACGTAGCAGTAAGGGATACTATTTGTAATCCTGACTTGGAGTTACTTTGTGTTACACTACGGCCATATTATTTACCAAGAGAGTTCACCAACTTATTTGTCTGTGCTGTCTATATCCCACCCAGTGGGAATGCCCTCAAAGCAGCAAATCAGATCACGGATTGTGTTCATAAGCACTTGCAGAATAAACCAGATGCCCCTATTTTAATTCTTGGGGATTTAAGGCCCAATCTCAATTCTCCCCCATAGCCCTCTGTCTTAGCCCTAACCCTCTGTTGTGCGCATTCACGAGAGACAGAGGGGTATCCCAATACTCTTTTCTGTAAGTGCGAGGGCTAAGGGGAAGGGCTGTTCCACCCCTCTTAGCAGAGCTTTTGCAGATGCACCCTTTGCTTAAAGGGGATAGGTGTGGCTTAACGCAAGTCGGAGCAAAAAGCAACATGGCACCAAAGGAATCGGACAAATGTAAGTATTTTGCACTCAAGAACCTCATAAAAAGTTGTATAAAACTGTAGTAACTTTTGAAAAGTTGTAGGTATACTCATTTATGCTTTCTGACATATACGGCTTATCGTAACATGCCCGATTAGAACTATACGCTTGTTACGGTAGAATGTGTAAAGTATTACGAACATGCATGGCCTAAAAAAACTATATACGCATATATGTTAGACTAGAATGTGTAAAATATATCGCTGTATCTGTATATGTTTTCATTTCGCCTCGTAACTCGTCTCATGCGCTTTTAGAACTATACACATGTTACGGTAGAATGTGTAAAGTATTACGAACATGCATGGCCTAAAATATTATTGTTTTGTTTCGCCTTGTAAATTATCCCCTATTTATATTAAACATGACATGTTATTAACCACATTTGTATTTTGTTTAGAAATTTCTTGTAGGAGGCTGGACTTGTTGGAGTTGTGTCAGCCCAACAAGCTTCAAAAAAGTGGGAGAATTAGAAAATAAAATATAAGGTGTATTACATTCTATAATATTTGTAGGTACCAGAACAACTATATACGTTTATGACTATGTATTAATTTTGTTTTCTTTTTTGTGTGTACCAGGCATCCTCTACAACTCCGTCCACCTCTGCAGCATTTTAATTTTGTGTTACAGTTGATTAAAATTTGATTTACATATGTTGTACAGAGTATAGTCATTTTAAAAAATTAAAAAAACATTTGACTTTTTACAAAGTTCATTTAAAACAAACTCAAAAGGAGCACAATACTTCAAAACTTCAAAAATAATGTCATATTGTTGCGACTGCAAAGGGGTGTCCCATTTCTAAGGGTTTAAAACACACTCCTTTGCCTTAACCCTCTGTTTAAAGACAGAGTGTAAGGGCGAGGGCGAGGGCTAGGGCTAAGGCCCAATCCCAATTCTCCCCCTTAGCCCTCTGTCTTTGTCTTAGCCCTACCCCTTAGCCCTACCCCTCTGTCTTTAAACAGAGGGGTAAGGCAAAGGGGTGTGTTTTAAACCCTTAGAAATGGGACACCCACCCCTTTGCAGTCGCAACAATATGACATTATTTTTAAAGTTTTGAAGTATTGTGCTCCTTTTGAGTTTGTTTTAAATGAACTTTGCAAAAAGTCAAATGTTTCTTTAATTTTTTAATTTGTTAAAATTACTATACTCTGTAAAACATATGTAAATCAAATTTTAATCAACTGTAACACAAAATTAAAATGCTGCAGAGGTGGATGGAGTTGTAGAGGATGCCTGGTACACACAAAAAAGAAAACAAAATTAATACATAGTCATAAACATATATAGTTGTTCTGGTACCTACAAATATTATAGAATGTAATATACCTTATATTTTATTTTCAAATTCTCCCACTTTTTTGAAGCTTGTTGGGCTGACACAACTCCAACAAGTCCAGCCTCCTACAAGAAATTTCTAAACAAAATACAAATGTGATTAATAACATGTCATTAAATAGGGGATAATTTACAAGGCAAAACGAAACAATAATATTTTAGGCGATGCATGTTCGTAATACTTTACACATAATACCGTAACATGTGTATAGTTCTAAACGCGCATGAGACGAGTTACGAGGCGAAATACAGCGATATATTTGACACATTCTAGTCTAACATATATGCGTATATAGTTCTTTTAGGCCATGCATGTTCATAATACTTTACACATTCTACGTAACATGTGTATAGTTCTAAAAGCGCATGAGACGAGTTACGAGGCGAAATGAAATGAAAACATATACAGATACAGCGATATATTTGACACATTCTAGTCTAACATATGCGTATATAGTTCTTTAAGGCCATGCATGTTCGTAATACTTTACACATTCTACCGTAACAAGCGTATAGTTCTAACCGGGCATGTTACGATAAGCCGTATATGTCAGAAAGCGTAAATGCAGGCGCTATGAGTATACCTACAACTTTTCAAAAGTTACTACAGTTTTATACAACTTTTTATGAGGTTCTTGAGTGCAAATACTCACATTTGTCCAATTTCTTCCCGATTGCTCGACACTTCCCGATTTCCGTGTTGCTTTTTGCTCTGACTTGCGTTAAGCCACGCCTATCCCCTTTGCACAAAGGGTGCATCTGAAAACGCTCTGTTCAAAGGGGTAGAATAGCCCTTCCCCTTAGCCCTCGCACTTACAGAAAAGAGTATTGGGATACCCCTCTGTCTCTCGTGAACACGCACAACAGAGGGGTAGGGCTAAGACAGAGGGCTAAGGGGGAGAATTGAGACGCAGCCTAAGACAAAGACAGAGGGCTAAGGGGGAGAATTGAGATTGGGCCTAAATCACTGTGATTTGGCTAAACATCTGCCTGGTTTTCATCAATATGTCACATGTAGTACAAGAAACAATAATATCCTGGACAAGTGCTATGGCAGTATAAAGGAGGCATATACTGCAAGAGCAAAACCCCCCCCCTTAGTACATCTGATCACAACGTGATATATTTGCAGCCCACCTATAAGTCAGTATTCAAGGCCAGCAAGCCTGAGTTACAGACTATATATGTGTGGTCAGAGGATAAGGTGGAGGAACTGAAGGGATGCTTTCTTTGGAGCAGAATATTGATACGGCCACAGACCTGATTATATCTTATATTTCTTTTTGTGTGGATTCTATCATACCACAAAAAAATGAGGAGATTTGCAAATAACAAACCCTATATTACAAAGGAAGTTAAGGAATGCATCATTAGGAAGAAGAGAGCTTTTGATGTGGGAGACAGGGCAGGAGTTAAGACAGCAGAGAAAGAGCTGAAGAAGCAAATGGCAAATGCACGTAGACATCACAAAGAGCGTATGGAACTGCATCTGTTAACGTCCAACTCCAAGAAGCTCTGGGATGCAATAAGAAGCATGACTAATATGGACAGTAAAAGAAAGCTCCTGGTGGTACACAATGAACTTACAAGAGCAAATGAACTTAACAATTTCTTTTTGAGATTTGAATGTGATACTTACTCTGAGTGTTCAGATATTCTGCAAGATATTTTTTGTGACAGGGACAGTAGTGATCAAATTTTGATTGATGGGGCCACTGTCAAAAATGTCTTTAAGAGAATGCAGACTAAGAAAGCCACAGGGCCGGATAAAATGTCCACCTTTCTTCTTAGAACTTTTGCAGAGGAACTTACACCAGCCTGGCACATGCTTTTTCAGTTATCTATAGATGCACATACGGTGCCAGAGATCTGGAAGAGGTCTTTTATTGTGCCAATCCCGAAAAAGGTTTGTCCACAAAAAGACAATGACTATAGGCCAGTGGCTATAACTTCCAATGTAATGAAGGCCCTCGAGAGGGTTCTTAATGGTGAACTCCGCAGACAGGTAGAGCCATTATTGGATCAATACCAATTTGCATATAGGAGCAAGCGTAGCACAAATGATGCCATTTGCACAACGATGCACCTGGTGATTAAACATTTGGAAAGAGCAGAAGCTTATGCCAAGTTATTGTTCATAGATTTCAATTCGGCCTTTAATTTGATCAGGCCACATATGCTCCTTAAGAAACTGGTAAGCCTAAATGTTAACCCTTTTCTTATCAAATGGTATTTTTCATTCTTATCGAATCATCCTCAGCAGGTGAAGCTCAGCTCAACTCTTTCTCATACAGTGCCGAGTAGCACAGGTGTACCCCAGGGCTGCGTGAGTTTGCCCTTTTTGTTTACGTTATTTACAAATGATTGTGTGAGCTTGCAACCAGAACAGTATATTATTAAGTTCTCAGATGATACGTTGCTTGTAAGTCTCCTCTCAAAGACTTCAACCTTAGCCAGTCATATCTCCAGGGTGGGAAAGCTGGCTGATTGGTGCAATGAGCACCATTTACTAATAAACATTGAAAAGACTGTGGAGATGATTATCGATCCGGGTTCTGTTGGAGACCGTATCCTAGTGACAGCTGTGGTGTCCAGCAGGTCACCTCCTTCAGATACCTGGGAGGTACATGTGGATATTGACTTGTGCTGGAGCACACAAGTCACCAGTTTCTGTACCCGGCTCCACTAACGGCTGCATTTTTTACGTCGACGCTAGGTGTTTGGGGTGTCTAAGAACATCATGGTGCTCTTCTATAGGGCTGCCATAGAGTCAGTTAGGGTTATGCACTATGGCATCACCTCTTGATTTGGGAATCTATGGGTGAAATCTCACTACCTCACTTTCCATTCATATGGACAATCAATAACTGTTTACCTCATATATTTCAGCACTACCTCACTTTCATCTGTAAATTCTGTTTTTGTCTATTTGTGGTTTCTGTCTAGTCTAGTATGTCTGAGATTCCGCCCTATTTGAATGTTTACCTGAATGTCTGCACAATTTTTGTCCTGTCTACTGTGGTTTTGTCTAGTCCAGTATGTCTTTACATTCCGTTTTACTTGAATTTGTCACTTGAATGTTTACCTTGTTTGCACTTTTTTTGTTTTTTGACATTTTGGTTTGGTTTGGCACATTTAAATGTTTGCAATGTTTGCACTGAGGTGGGAGAGGACAGCAATTTCATCTGTGCTATATATTTTGTATGTATATGCACATGTGACAATAAAGAGGAATTGAATTGAATTGAATTAAAACCCAAATTTCTGGTTAGAACAGCGGGAAAAATTATAGGGGCACCTCTGTTATCTCCACAGCAGCTGTTTGAGGAATCTACCATTAGCCAGGCCTTTGGGATTTTGTCAGACAACACACATATCCTACACCCTGATGCCTTCAGGGCTCAGGTACAGGACTTTCTTGTACAAGTATAACAGATTCAGGAATTCATTTGTACCTGTATCTGTTAAGTTGATAAATGAGAAGCTGGAGACTAGACGAAGAAGGAGATGACCTGTGGACTTAGAAACTTCTGTATGTTTTTCACTATGATCTTGGTGTTGTTAAATGATGTGCTTGTATGTGAGTGGTACTTTCAGCAGCCCCTCCCGTTTCAAAGAAATTTTTCCTATGGGAGACAAATAAATGAACTAACTAACACGGTAGCTAGCGAGTTGGCTATGTCCATTAATATATACAGTCTATGAGTACCCCTAAATGTTTCAACAACAACATGCAAGTATAGATGGTAGACTCACCCCAGCTTTGGGTTTGAGCAGCACTTTCAGAACCTTCTCAGTGAAGAAGAACAGGTAGAAGCCTGCAAACACCACGGCTGACTTGGACACATAGAAGTCCACCATCGGGTCAAAACCAAAGGCCTGGACAGAGAAACACTGTCACTCAAATATCCATATGCATTTGTTTTTTAAAGCACAAAATGCATAAGGGAAAGGAGTGTGTTGTAACAATGCAAAAAAAAAAAAAAAAAGATCTACAAGAATGTATTTCAAATATAAATAGTAATCTGGGGCTTAGATTTCTTGAACATATGAATTTCTGGTCCATTTTTAAGCATGGTAATCCAATGAATGGCTGTATCTTACCTCACAACAAGGTCCTGGGCCTATCAGCTCTCCCCGTGTCTTGATGAGTTTACAAGTATATTGTTTTTTTCCCCATCAACCTAAAAACTCAGGTGGCTAATCTGACAGAATGTAAATTGGAAGATTTACCCATATATTGGTATTGGGCCAGATATTTAAAATTTGGTTGATATTTGGTACCGTTATTTTTTCTGCATTGCCCTAATCTTTGTGTACCCATGTGTCATTCCCAGTTAGCCCCCAGTGCATCAAATTTGTCTTACTGAACAGAGTCATGAGAGGAAATATGAATCTTATCCCAGATAAATTGTGTCCTTCCCGCGGATTTTAAAAGCTTAATATCGGTATCTGCAAACATCAGTTATCGCCCACAACAGCAAGAGAAATATTGATTCAAAAAAACCATATTGAACCATCTCTAACAGGACCTTTGGTCAGCTTACAGTCCTACACAAAGGGCCTACAGTGGTATGAGGGGAGAGTGATGCCCGGGCAGGCACACTACCTCTGGGATGAGCTGAAACAGTGCGTTGGAGTAGAGTGTGCCGATAGCCAGGGCGATAAAGTAGAGCAGCAGACGTTTGTAAAAGGTTTTCTTCATGAAAGGCACCACGCTGGCACCCACCAGCGAGCACAGAGAGATGAGGGTCACACACAGGATCCCATAGCCCCACACTGATTAGACACAGAGCAGACAGCGTTAGCACTTTGCCACCTTCTTAAATCACAAGTCAGAGATTTGAAGGAGTAAGACAGGCAGAAATCACACTCTTTTCATTGCAAAAATAACTTGTTTCAGCTGACTGCGTACAGTCATTTGTTTACCACCAAAGTTTTTAAGTCCCCAGGGTATTTGCTGCACTTGCATGTTTTTTTAGGGGAAAAATGATTTTCAGAACAATGATGTCTTGAATGGAACCATCCAACCATCCCTACTAAATGCAACTTTTAGTGGGTAAATGAGAAGAGGAAACAGTTATAACATGGTTAAAAGCTCCTAAAAAGTGTATGATATTTCCCCTTTAAAAACATGGAGAAGTGATAGACTGCTTTATATACCCATACAAAAGCATTTTCAGTTCTGTAGACGGACAAGAATTAAATATGCAGGATGAATAAAGGAAATACAACTCCAGGCAGGGTTGCAAATTTTCAAGAATTTTCAAAGTTGGTTAATTTAAAATTGGAATGTTGAAGGAATTATGTACAGTGCACAGCCCAACTGTGCAAATACACTTAAATAATCACAGATTAGAGAGTAACATTGCCAATCATTGCCAAGTCTGACCACTTGGGCTCGATGAGGAAGGAGTTTTCAACATCCAGGCCAACAAACTGGGAATTTAAAGAGATGGACTGAACCATTTGCCTCTTTGCAATCCAACTGTAGGTAGGCAATTGACAAAGTGAATTAATTTAGCAAAATGAAAGATATTTTAAAGGGCCAGCTACATTAAAACAGCATGATTGGCATAACTGGTGAGCAGCTCTCTGAATGTATTATAAAGCTAAAACTACAGTCCCTGACAAAAGTCTTGTCGCTTATCCATTTTGTAGAAACAAAAGCTTATAACCTGACTTTAAATTAATCGATTGGTTTTAGAAATGTCTCATATGAAAGCTAAAACCCTCCCAAATTATGCTCAATATACTAAAATAAATTTGCTTCACTGAAGAAAGATTGATCATTTAATGAACACAGAAAGGTCAGATTTTAGCAAGACAAAAGTCTTGTCGCCTTGTCATATGATGCACCCAATCCTAGATTACAGCCTCACCTGTGATCAGTTACTGATCAATCAATTAGTGGGTGTGTATAAAAAGAACCCCAGCACACCAGACCTTCACATCAACTGCAACTTGACCTCTGACAACATGCCTAAGATCCACCCTGAGACCAAAGCGTTAATTATCAAGAGGCTGAAGACCAGATCCACTGCTGAGGTGGCTGACACCTTCAATGTGTCTCAGCATCAAGTACAAAGAATAAGAAAAAGATCTGAAAAGACTGGAGATGTTTTTGACAAGCCCAGGTCCGGCAGACCCCGAAGACAACAACCGTTTGTTGATTCGAAAATCCAAGGCCAGCCCCTTTTCCACTGCAGCAGAGCTCCACCAGGCCTGGTCACCTCAAGTCCCTGTGTCAACCAGAACAGTTTGTAGAATTCTGTCTCGAAATGGCCTCCATAGTCGAATCAGTGCACAGAAACCAGCACTAAACAAAAGGCAATTAAAAAACCGTGTGGCATTTGCCAAGGCCCACAGCCTGCTAAAAGGATGGACACTGGAAAAGTGGCAGAAGGTGGATTTCTCAGATGAATCCTCGGTTGAATTACATCACAGCCGCCGCAAATATTGCAGGAGACCTACTGGAGCCCACATGGATCCAAGATTCACCCAGAAAACAGTTAAGTTTGGTGGCGGAAAAATCATGGTCTGGGGTTACATCCAGTATGGGGGTGTGCGAGACATTTGCAGGGTGGAAGGCAATATCAATAGCCTAAAATATCAAGAAGTATTAGCTACCTCTTACATTCCCAACCATAAAAGGGGTCAAATTTTGCAGCAGGATGGTGCTCCATCGCATACTTCTATCTCTACATCAAAGCTCCTCAAGGCGAAGAAGATCAAGGTGCTCCAGGACTGGCCAGCCCAGTCACCAGACATGAACATCATTGAGCATGTCTGGGGTAGAATGAAAGAGGAAGCATGGAAGGCAAAACCAAAGAATCTTGATGAACTCTGGGAGGCATGTAAGACTGCTTTCTTTGTATTCCTGATGACTTCATCAACAAATTGTATGAATCATTGTCGAACCGCATGGATGCAGTCCTTCAAGCTCATGGAAGTCATACAAGATATTAAATATGGATCTCACAGCACCACTACTTAATTCACTGACGTTATGCAACATATTTTTGTATTTGAAGTAAATTATTTGTTCAATTTTCTGTAGGCGACAAGACTTTTGTCTTGCCAAAATCTGACCTTTCTCTGTTCATTAAATGATCAATCTTTCTTCAGTGAAGCAAATTTATTTTAGTATATTGAGCATAATTTGGGAGGGTTTTAACTTTCATATGAGACATTTCTAAAACCAATCGATTAATTTTAAGTCAGGTTATAAGCTTTTGTTTCTACAAAATGGATAAGCGACAAGACTTTTGTCAGAGACTGCCGAGATACAGCTTTTTCTATTTTGATACTGATGTCAATACTTTGGCTTTAAAGAGCCGCTAAACGCCTGTGCTAGAGTTAACTCCGCCCACAGTCAAAATTTGAAAAATCCAACAAAATCGGTGGTGCTCGGCAGGCTGGGGAGCGTGGATGGGGTGATAGTGTGGGGCGGGGCTTGGCCTATGAGTGACAACCGGATAACAGTGCCAGTCAGTGAGAGCTAGCAATAGCATACTGTCAATGGAGAGTGACAGCGACGCGAGTTTCATGCAGCTAGGTATAGGCGGGGCTCCTAGCGTACCGCCCATAGACCATGAGCTGACTGTGAGTGGCCGTGCTTGTCACGTAATAACCCTGCATCTGACTCATTGGCGGCTGTTTGTCCATCCCGGAAATTCAAATGTAGTGGCCATGGTTGATCCTAAAGAGGCCGTTACAGATGGCTTTTGACCCAAAAGTCTGATTTTTAACAAATATGCATTAAAATGCCAAAATAAGGCCAGGGATACACTGGCCTGACCAGTGTATCTCTGGCCTGGGATACACTGGCCAGGGATACACTGGCTCTTTAGTGGCTCTTTAAGTATCTGCTGATACCAAATATTAACCGATACCAGTGCAGAGACTGCAAATATAATTTATATAGGCGTGTGGTATTTATATAGGCGTGTGGTAAAAATTATCCAAAAGTGTTACAGAACAGCTCTGTTGAAATTGTTTATTATTATGAGATGTTTTGGGCCAACATTGGTCAGTAAATCATCTTATTACACCAATTTATAGATAGATTGGGATATCAGCAGAACCAGTATCTTGGAAAGCAATATCTCATCCACCAAAATTTTAAATCTTGGTGCCAATATTTGATACCAGTATCATATCAGTGCATCCCTAGCTAAAACTCTATTGAAATGATTCACAAGTCTGCATTAGAAGAGAGCTGTTCCCTTTGACCAACTCACAAACCAGCACAGTTATAGTGTGTATTTGTGAGAGAAATCTATCTTTATTAGACAAAATAGATAACAACACGTTAAGATGTTATATTTATAATGGTAAGGAGTCCTATTAGAGATGATTGGACTGTGGGGTCACCGACTTCAAGCTGCTATCTGTAAGTGTATTTGATTTTTTTCACCAGTAGATGGCCCCTTATGTCCCCACCCATCTCCCCACACCTGGCCTTTCTTCAGGCTCACCTATGCTCTGACTGTCTTCTGTCAGGCCAAAGCTGGCACTCAATCAGACAGAAGTAATATACGATACCATCTACTACAGGGCAGTAATGGTTGGTAGCTTTAATGGAAAATATTAGCAATGAAAAACTTGACTTGGCTCTGGAGGAAATAGCACAAAGGATTTGTAGAACACAGCTGTAAAAAATAACTGTTAAATTCAGTAGAAGACTCCACCACCAGAAGCACAACTTGACCTTGAGGAGCCCATAGTGCTGAAAGGCCAGCACAGAGGAGACTCTGACTCTCCTGGAGCGTAAGTGAGGTGTGTGGACAGTTCAAACCTCAGGCAGCAGCTGCAGCACGGCAGTGGAGAACAATGTGCCAATGGCAAGAGCGATGAAAAAGGTTAGCACAACATGCATGTAGCGCGTCTTCATGAGCGGGGCCAGGCACACTCCAGTGAGAGAGAACAAGCTGACCACTGTCACACTCAGGAAAGCATAGCCCCACACTGTGGACAAAGTGAGCACGTCAGACTACAGGAGGCATCACGCCCCTAAAAGGACTCTCTAATATTTCAGAGATTTTCTTCACAATTAATTTTGTAATAAAAATGAATTTTTATTTTGCTCTTTTCAACAGGTGGATCAGTGTTATATTTTCCAGTCACTTTTTATTCTGCAAGTGATTTCGAGGAGTGATTGTTCCTGCACACCCTATTGCAGGTTTGGATGACATCATATGCTATAGACCAGGGGTCGGCAACCTTAAATACTCAAAGAGCCATTTGGACCGTCTCCCACAGAAAAGAAAACACCCGGAGCCACAAAACCCTTGTGACATCTAAACCAGCGCTAACCAGGGGAACTACAGGCAAAACTACAACTCCCAGAGAACAACAAGCGCACCATCCTCCACTACAGCTCTTAAGCGCGAATCTTAAGAGAATTATTTACACCTTTCAGTCTTTTCATCACAACAGTAGCAACATAAATAAAGTGCATGAGTGAAATAAAGAACTGCGCTGCACACGTACGACCTGCAGACGTATAATCTCTGAAAAGTTTAACATGAACCATCTCCAACGCGATAGAAGCGCAGACCAGACTCACCATAGGCAGAACATCCCTCAGTCACAGAAAGAACACGCATATTCCACTGAGTCCTGCCCTTTAGTCCGACAGAAGCTGACCACATCAGCGGCACAAGGAGCGAGCTGTTTTTTTAGCGCTTATAGTTTATGCAAATTAGCCATGTGGTTTTAAGTTTTGCTTCTGTATAATGTAAACAAATGTGCGCAAAGCTGCATTCAACACATTAGTATTTGAGTCCTCCTCGTAGGAAATAAAAATCCAAACTTAAATTATCCACCCGCAGCGAACCAAAAATGCCGTCTGCTTCTGTGTTCCGTCATCATTTTATCGCGTGTATCGCGTGTACCAGTCTCATCAGCCGTGAAAGCAAATTAATCTGCCCACGTAGCATTAAGCGTTCTGTTTTCTTCAGAAACTGTTCTTTTCTTGGATTTATCCATCATTGGGCCGAAAATCATACTGCTGATGTAGGTGCCGGTAAGTCCGGGCTGCCAGTGTGTACCGGGTGGCGCACATTGGCGCATGTTTTGAGCGACAAAAATATTAAAAACGTTTTATTTAAATGTTACAAGATTACCATTATCTACAATTTTAGATTTACATTTAAAAACGAACAAACTAAAATAAAAACACAATGTAATTAAATACTCATTATTATTTTCCAAAGTCACAGGGAGCCACGACAGAACGATGAAAGAGCCACATGTGGCTCTGGAGCCGCGGGTTGCCGACCCCTGCTATAGACCAATAATATTTAATACATACGAAGAGAAACCAAAAATTTGTCAATAAAAATGATTTTTATAGGAAATTTGGAAATTCTAGTGTCTACTAATAGAAATGCTCAGGTTCAATATTTGTGAATTTACACTTGAGAATACCATCTTCCCCTACATCTGGGAATATGAATCCGTGAGTCATATTCCATTCTATATTCCATTCTATATTCCATAATCCATTCAATGCATTTCACATAAACATGTTGGTATAGGGTCCATATCCAGGTCAGTGGATCAGGATAAGAGTGTGGGCTTACCTTCTCCATCAGTGGGCCTTGGGGAGTTCTCGGCGCTGGGCCCCTCCTCACTGAGACCCCTACAGGAGCCTGCTCCCAGCTGCTGAAGCATGGTGGGGCATAGCTCCTGTAGATGCTGCTCATCCAGGTGGGCCTGCTCACTGATCTGAAACACAGCCAGTGTGTCTGTGGATAGACACTGAAAAAAAAAAGAAAAAAAAAAACAGACATATTGAAAAGAAAAAAAACAGAACAGAACAGAACAGAACAGAACATGGCGGTCATAGCGGTCATGGCGGTCAGGCGAAGCTGTGAGTGACACGTACACTGCTTCCCCAATTTATGCCGCCTAAACCGGGCGTCAGTAACTAACAAATATAATTATCAAAACTGGAATTCCCCGGCGACGATTCACTCCAAGATTTGGAGTCATTCATTGATTCGATTTACGACAAGATGACACAGAAACCAGAGAGTAAACGCGGAAGAGCGGAGCTTGGCTCGAGCGACACCGATACAGATGGCTCTTTATCCATTGAAATTCGCCAAATGCGACAATCGATGGATTTAATGCAACAACAACTTAAGAAACTTGATTTACTGCAATCACTGAAGGATGAGGTCAGTGAGCTCAAACAATCCCTGGACTATCACATCGCTTTAGTTGATATCCTAAAACAAGATAACGAATCGCTACGCACTGAAGTAAGCCATCTCAAAACATTGACAGACCAACTGCAACAAAACTCCCATGACGCTCAAAACCACATTCTTGACCTGCAATGCAGGAGCATGAGAGACAACTTCATAATACATGGTTTACCGGAACAGCAAAAAGAGACTTATCAAATATCGGAACAACTAGTTAAATCTTTCCTCAAAACTAACCTCAAGATGGAAGAGAATGTGGTACAACAAATCCATCTAGCGAGAGCACACCGTCTGGGTCAGCTACGCGAAGGAGCATCCCGCAGTCGTCCCATTGTAGCAAAACTTCTGGATCCCAGGTACAAGGCAGTCATCATGGGGAAAGCCAAGGTGCTCAAGGGGACAAACCTCGCCTTGAGTGACCAGTTTCCCCCGGAGATCATGCGAAGACGCAGGCTTCTCCAGCCGGTGCTGGCCGAGGCAAAGACCGCGGGGAAGAGGACAAGACTGTCCATAGACAAACTTTACATTGATGGTCAACTGTATCGAAACTCCAAAATAACTTATTGGCTTACGGGCGGCGACGGACTACATGTGCATCCCTAAGGTAAACGCGGATACACACTGATGACGTCATCTGAGCGACTCAATCTCCTAGGACTTATCCTGGTGGAAAATTTATTTTATTTTATTATTATTTTCTTTCTTTCTTTTTTTTCCCCCATTTTTTTTTCTACTTCTTTTTATTATTATTTTTTTCCGTCCTACTCACTATTTTTGTGTTTGTCTAACGCGGCAAGGGGGGGAAGGCAACACGTGACATCCTCGGATTGTGGACATTGAACCCATGGTCTATTGTTTTACAGACCACTCTAAACTGGATCTACTGTTTTCTTTTTTCCCTTTTTTTTGTTTATTTTACTGTTTGTTTTTTTTTCTCTTCTTTGAAATGATGCATATGCACACAAAACACACACACACACACACATCAATACAGACACTCACCCACTCACACAACACAAGCAAGCTCACAGTTATCAGCTTTACTCTCCCATCTATCTATAATTAATATGGCAAAGCTCAAACTACTGTCGTGGAACATTCGGGGAATTGGCAACCAGAAAAAAAAACTTAAAGTATTAGATCAAATATGTAAACTTAAAGCAGACATCTGTCTTCTTCAAGAAACTCATGCAACAAATTCAACATACCAAAATATTAAAACAACACAATATTGTCATCTATTTTCAGCTCACTACAATACTAAACAGAGAGGAGTATGTATATTGATCAACCGAAATGTCCAATTCGTTCATAATTCTACCATTTCAGACCCAGAAGGACGGTATATTATTATTAATATTTCAATTAACAATAGTCCCGTCACAATTGGCAATGTGTATGGCCCCAACACAGACGACCCCAGTTTTTTCAGGAATTTTTTTTCTCTCCTTCAAAATTGTACAAACTGTCCAGTAATTTTAGGTGGTGACTTCAACACTGTACTTGACCCTACAATAGATAGATCAAAAACAAAAAACACACGTATTTGGCAATCCTCAGAAACACTCAAACACCTTATGGATGACTTTGGCATTGGCGATAGTTGGCGACTCCAGAACCCAAAAAAGAAACAATATACATTCTATTCATCTGTTCACCACTCCTACCATCGCATTGACTTTATTCTTAATAGTAACTCAATCATGTCGCAAATATCGGAACAACAAATTCATCCTATCATCATTAGTGATCACGCCCCAATAACAATTACTTGGAATTACTCAGACCAACCTAAACCGAACACCAGATGGCGCTTTAACACATCACTCCTATCAGATCCTAATTTTGACAGTTATATCAGGCGAGAGTGGGCATCCTTTCTAGGGCTGAATGGCTCTCCGGAGTCATCACCCTCCCTGTTGTGGCAGACAGGAAAGGCGGTCCTCACTGGTCGTATCATTACCTTCTCCGTTAATAAATCTAAAAAAGAAAAAGAACTGGAATACAAGTTAGAACAAGAAATAAAAACACTGGAACAAACAAATATGAGAAATCCTACAGACAACCTACAAAATGAAATAAGAAAACTCAAATTCCAGGTAGATGAAATTATAAATAAACGAACTCAATTCCTCATTCACAGACTCAGACAAGAATACTTTCACCATAACAATAAATCAGGCAAATATTTGGCAAACCAAATCAAAATAAACAAAGACAAAACATCAATTCCTGTTATCAAGAACTCAGCAGGGAAGCCCACCACATCACATAGAGAAATAAATGAGATATTTCAAAAGTTCTATAGTAGACTATACTCCTCTGAAATACAAACAAACCTAGAACATATACAATCCTTCCTTAAGAACATCAATTTACCAACTCTCACCACAGACCAAATATCGAGATTAGATGCACCAATTATGGAAACAGAACTGAACTCAGCTCTGACATGTATGCCTAACAATAAATCTCCCGGTCCCGATGGCTTCCCTGCTGAGTTCTACAAACATTTTTGGGACATACTGTCACCACTATTCATGCAAATGCTGCAAGAATCAAAACAAAACTCTAAACTCCCAATACACATGAACTCAGCCACAATATCCCTTATTCTCAAACCTAATAAAGACCCTACACTACCATCTAGCTACAGGCCCATTTCTCTCATGAACGTAGACACAAAAATTATAGCCAAAACACTCGCTCACCGATTAGAGAAAGTAATCCCCTCAATCATTCACCCAGACCAAACAGGTTTTGTCAAAGGAAGATACGCATCCACTAACACCCGCAGATTGTTTAATCTAATTCACTGGTCATCAATAAACCAAGGAAAACACATAATAGCATCTCTAGATGCAGAAAAGGCATTTGACAGAGTTGACTGGACTTTCCTGTTTGCCACGCTTGGGAGGTTTGGCTTCGGAGAGTCATTCACCAACTGGATAAGGATTCTCTATACATCACCTACTGCCACTGTTATCACAAATGGTTTAACATCACGACCCTTCACATTGCATCGTGGGAACCGGCAGGGATGCCCACTCTCACCATTATTGTTTCTAATTTTCATTGAACCACTGGCAGCTGCAATCCGTCAAAATAATCAGATCAAAGGTATTCAAACACTAAACCAGGAACATAAAATAAGTCTATATGCAGATGACGTTCTCCTATTTTTACAAGACCCACCCACCTCCCTTCACCACGCCATAAACCTTATAGAAGCATA
Organism: Taenioides sp. WSHXM2023; assembly: GCA_029959045.1. Taxonomy (NCBI): domain Eukaryota; kingdom Metazoa; phylum Chordata; class Actinopteri; order Gobiiformes; family Gobiidae; genus Taenioides; species Taenioides sp. WSHXM2023. The sequence goes on along the minus strand of CM057089.1, from coordinate 707,430 downwards.
CTCCAGCCTTTCTCAATACTCAATCAACTGGAATAAGTCATCAATACTACCGCTACAGCCAAACAGTTGGGATGTGACATCAACACCCACCCCAGTTCCACTCTGCACCGATCACATCACCTATTTGGGAATAAGGATTTCCCCCAGGCTGTCAGAGTTGTCTACCCTCAATTTCTCTCCACTACTTAAACAAATAGAAAATGATTTACAACGCTGGATGAATCTCCCCATCTCAATATTAGGCCGAATATCCATTATCAAAATGTCTATTCTTCCCAGAATCAACTACCTATTCTCAATGACCCCTGTCCAACCCTCTGCAGCTTGGTTTAAATCACTCGATTCCACCATTAATGCATTTTACTGGAAAAACAAACCCCCACGGCTTAAACTCTCAACACTCCAGAAACCAAAATTACAAGGAGGCCTTAATGCGCCAAACTTTTATCATTATTCAATATCCAACCATCTACAGTTTATTTACAAATGGATTCACTCAAACCCCTCTGATCAAATTTGGATTGACACTGAACAAATAATATGTAACAAAATAAAAATTTCAGACTTACCTTTTCTGGACCAATCAATAAGGAAAAATGCACTTTTCAAAGCACCAACCATAGCAGCGGCTCTGACAGCCTGGTGGAAATTCTACCAAATATCACATACCCCTCACACTCCAACAAAAAACACACCAATCTGGAACAATCCCGAATTCACAAGTAATAAGAAACCTCTACACTTTATCAAATGGGAAGAAAAGGGCATAACTCACCTTAAACATATTTTCACTGACAACACTCTTGCACCATTTACACACCTGGTCCAGGAATATGGCATCGAGAGCAAATGCTTCCTTGAATACCTCCAGCTAAAATCAATCATTCAAAATAAACTAAAAACTCAATCAACAAACTTAAACCTTCCTCAAATAATATCAAGATTTATACAGATTACCCCTATAAAATTAAACTCAAAGATATACAAAATAATCACACATACAGACAATGAACAATCTCTACCAATTACAAAATGGCAACAGGATTTAGCGTTTGCTCCTGATGCCAATTTCTGGACCCAAATCTGCAAAAACCTTTACTCAATGACCAGCAATTCTAACCTACAACTCATTCAATTCAAAGTCCTTCACAGATACCACTACACTGGCTATAAATTATCAAAAATGGGATTCACCTCTGGAGCATGTTCACAATGTACACAAGGAAACACTGACAATTACATTCACGCTTTCTGGCACTGTACACCAATTCAAGCATTCTGGGAAACTATCACCCATGCACTCACCACAATACTCGAATGTCACATCCCAATGTCCCCATCCCTCTGCCTGCTTGGAGACATATCCACTTTCAACCTCCATCAATCCAGCAAAAAACACCTCCTTGTGTCGCTAACTATCGCCAAGAAAGTTATTTTACTTAATTGGAAATCACGGGACAAAATACATATTGCCACTTGGAAACAGTTACTATTTGACTACATCTCCAACCATACCATGCACTCTGAACTCAATACAGACTCATCGAACACACCCTGGTCCTCATTCATCACCTTTTTAGAGCCATAACACCTCAAATATAGCTTCTTCTGTTTAGTTAGTAATTATGATTATTATTGTTATGTTTATATCTGTTGTTGTTATTGTGTTGTTGTTGTTATGATTATTGTACATTATTATTATTATTATTATTATTATTATTATTATTATTATTACTATTATTGTACATTATATATTATCATTATTATTACTATTGTGATTACTACCACCTCCTCCCTTCTGGTTTCAAACCCACTATTCCCAATCTCTTTCCCGCTTTCGCACACACACACACGCACACACACACACACACACACACATGCGCACACACACACACACACATAATATACATATATATACATTTTTTGGTTGTTGTTCTTTTTTATGATTACTGATTTCTTATTGTTATTGTATGTTCTTCTTTATCTGTATTGAAATTAAAAAAAAAAAAAAAAAAAAAAGAAAAGAAAAAAAAAAAAAAAAACTAAAAGAAAATCAGATCTACAGTTGCAAGAAAAAGTATATGAACCCTTTGGGATTACTTGGATTTCTACATAAGGTTCCGGTTTGGTGAATGTTGGCGCGTTTTTGGCTGCCGCTGCCACACCGTATTATTTTCGGTGTAATAACGCTTGAGGACTCTGCATTTGTGGTTTATAAGTGGTCTACACACTACTTTTATCCTCCCACCACAATACATGAACTGTCGTCGTGATTGTGCGTGTGTTCGAGCTACTTTTTGCTTACCTGTCGTGCGTCACCTAGCAACAGCCTAGCTCCCAACACCTCCATGCAGAAGTCGCAGCCCTTTAACAACAATGTGGATTAACTGTGTGTGGCTGGTACTAATCTGGTTCATCCTGTCGACTATCCACCATCCAGCGACAGCCCTGTTCCAGTATTCCGCCTCCGAGTTTAAGCTCCATTTATATCCACATAATGCGCCAGTGCCTGCTCTGCTCCAACACTCGGACCTTCCAGTACGACAGCACCAGCTCCATCCCGTCGTTCTGGTCCACTGCTCGTCGCCCAAAAAGAAACACCAGTCGCCGTGCCGAGAGCGGCGAACATGGCTATCGGCAGCAGCACTACAGTCAACTTCGGTCTTCTTAACACCCGCTCTCTCACCAACAAGGGCCATCTCGTCCAGGATCTTGTGGTGGACCGTAAGTTGGACTTTTTGTGCTTGACCGAGACGTGGCAGCAGAAAAATGATTTCGCTCATCTCAATGACGCTACTCCTCTGGGGTTTGTTTACCTCTCCCAACCTCGTGTCACCGGTCGAGGGGGCAGTCTCGCGAGAGTTTGAGGGTAGCACCTGTGACTGTGCCTGTGTATCAGTCGTTTGAGGCGACTGCATGTCAGCTCTCTGGATCTACTCCAACTATTGTTGTGACTATTTACAGACCAGACCTCCAAAACCAAACAAGGATTTTTTAACAGACTTTGCAGCTTTTCTAACACATGTTTCCACACTTTCACCAAATGTAATATTATTAGGGGACCTCAATATTCACTTGGACATTGTCAATAACTCACTCACCAATGATTTCACATCTTGTCTGGACAGTTTTAGTTTGCATCAGTTTGTTAATTTTCCCACTCACTCCAAAGGACATGTTCTGGACTTAATCTGCTGCTCAAGTGTAATACCCATAGACTGTAAAGCCAACTTCATCCCATTTTCTGATCATATGCTCCTTACATTTAATGCCAATCTTTCTCTTTCCAAACACAACCCTTCACGCACCATAACTTTCCTTAAAATTAAGGACTTAAATTTGGACATTTTATCTTCTCACATCAGTAACCTTCCAAGTACAGACAGTTTCACAACGCCGGATCAACTTGTCTCACATTACAACACCCATCTGCACAACATTCTCAATACACTTGCTCCACTCAAATCCAGATCTGTCTCATTCACTCACACTGCACCCTGGTACACCCCCACTCTCAGACAGTTAAAAGCAAAAGGCTGCCAACTCGAAAGACTCTACAATAAAACTGGACTAAGTATTCACAAAGACTTGTACACACAGCACACTCTCCACTACAAAGACTGCATCTCCAAAACCAAATCTTCATATTACTCCAGATTAATCAGTTCTAACGAAGGAAATTCCAAGATCCTTTTCTCTCTCATGTCTAACATCACCAATCCTTCTGACTCTCTTCCATCACACCTCTATTCATCTGATTTCTGCAATATCCTGGCCTCACACTTCACCACAAAAATCCAACTTTTTCACTTAGACTTAGACTTAGACAAACTTTATTGATCCACAAGGAAAATTATTTGGATACAGTCGCTCAAACATCACAATATAATGTAATAACAGAGAGTAACAAAAATAGATGGTATAGCAAAAAGAGTAAGAGACATGTGTCAAATGAGACATAATTATAAGAATGTATATGTACAAGTCAAAATAAAATAGAAATATAAGTAATAAAGTAATAAACTATATAGTCACAGCTATATACAAGAAACAAGAACGACAGTGCATTTGCACTATGCTGATTGACAGGGCATGAGGTTATCCGTTACTTGGGATTAACTTGTAGTACAGTTGTAGGGAGTATTATCTGTTACATAAGGGTGAGTTGTTGTACAACTGTATGGCGTATGGTATCAATGTAGTCCTGAATCTCTCACTGTTTGAGCGGAGCTGTAGGAGCCTATTGGAGAATGAGCTCCTCTGTCCTTCTATAGTCTGGTGCAGTGGGTGAGCAGGAGTGTCCATGATGGAGAGCAGTTTGTCCAGTGTCCTCCTGTTCCTCACTGTGACAAATGTCTCCAGTTCACAGCTGATCACGTAACCCGCTTTACAGATCAGTTTGTCAATCCGACCAATGTCTCTTTTACTGGTGCCGCTCCCCCAGCAGACCACCGCGAAGTACAGGGCGCTGGCCACCACAGACTGGTAGAAGATCTCCAGTAACTTGCTGCACACAGTAGAGTCTGCTCATGCTCTTCTTGTAGACAGCATTACAGTTGTCCCTCCAGTCAAGTCTGTTATTCACCTGTACACCAAGGTACTTGTAGCAGTCCACTATTTCCACATCCTGGCCCTGGATGGTAATGGGCTCCACCGGTGTCCTCTTTCTCCTAAAGTCAATCACCAGTTCCTTGGTCTTGTCAACGTTCAGGAGCAGATGGTTTGCCTGGGACCACTCCACAAAGCTTGTAATCAGTGTCCTGTACTCCAGCTCCTGTCCATCCCTGATACACCCGACCACTGCAGAGTCATCAGAGAACTTCTGCAGATGGCAGGACCTGGAACTGTACTGGAAATCAGAGATGTACAGAGTGAACAGGAACGGAGACAGGACTGTACCCTGGGGAGCTCCTACATTACTGACCACCGTGTCAGACAGGGTGGTCCCCAGTCGCACGTATTGAGGCCTCCAGGAGACAATGGAGGAGCTGACACCCATCCTGAGCAGCTTCTCACTCATCAGAAAGGGCTGGATAGTGTTAAAAGCACTGGAGAAATCAAAGAACAATATCCTCACAGAGCCCTTAACACTATCCAGGTGAGAGTGAGCCCACTGCAAAAGATAGATTACAGCATCATCCACACTAATGTGGTTCTGATAGGCAAACTGTAGAGGATCCAGGGATGGTGCCACCAGGGGTCTGAGCTGAGCCAGAACAAGTCTCTCAAACACTTTCATGACATGAGATGTCAAAGCCACTGGTCTGAAGTCATTAAGTCCAGATGGAATAAGGCTTCTTTGGCACAGGCACAATGCAGGAGGTCTTCCATAGTACCGGTATCCTCTCAAGCTTCAGGCTCAGTGTGTAGAGAAAGTGCAGGATCCCAGTGAGCTGAGCAGCACATGTCCTCAGCACGCCAGGGTTGACTTGGTCTGGTCCAGGAGACTTGTTATGGTGAATTTTCTCCAACTGCCTTTTCACCTGCGCATGTGACAAAGACAAAGAGCTGGGTTCCTCCGTGGGGGTGGGAGCAGGTGTGGGAGCAGAGGTGATGGGCTGATGAATGGTCGTCTGAGTGGTCTGTGGTGAGGTGTGAATTGGGCGTCTGGGAGGTGTAGAGATGGAGGTGCCAGGGGATGAGAAGCGATTAAAATGCAGATTAAGCAGGTTTGCTCTGTCTGGGCTATTGTCCTGCAGCTTAGATCGAGGGCTGAAGCCAGTAATGGCCTTCATGCCTTGCCACACTTCCCTGATGTTATTCTGCTGGAGTTTTGCCTCAAGCCTTTTCCCGTACGCTTCTTGCCCTAGTCTGAACTGGATCTTCAGTTGCTGTTGCACCCTCTTCACCTCGTCCTTATCACCAGAGTTGAAGCCCCGCTTCTTCTTATTAAGTAGATCCTTCAGCTGGCTGGTGATCCAGGGCTTGTTATTGGGGTAACAGCGGACAGTGCGTGTGGGGACGGCTGTATCCTCACAGAAGTTGATGTAATCCGTTATACAGTCCGTCATGCTGTCAATGTTGTCCGCATGCGGCAGGCAGAGCACATTCCAGTCTGTGGTCTCAAAGCAGTCCTGAAGGGCATCGCTGGCTTCCTGACTCCACTTCCTTACAGTCCTAGTGGTGACAGACTTCCTCTTTACTGCAGGTATGTACTGAGGCGTTAACAGGACCAGATTGTGGTCAGATCGTCCCAGTGGGGGCAGGGCAGTGGTACTGTATGCCTCCTTAGAACTGGCATACAGTAAGTCCAGAGTTCTATTGTCCCGAGTTTTACAATCCACATACTGATGAAGTGTGGGTAAAACACTGTCCAATGAAACATGGTTGAAGTCTCCAGAAATCGGTAATAAAGCCTCCGGGTGTTTAGACTGCAGCCCAGCGACCACAGTGTGTATCCTGTCACACGCTGCATCTTCGTCAGCTGAGGGAGGGACGTAAACTCCGATGAACAGGAAAGAAGTAAATTCCCTCGGTAAATAATATGGACGTATTCCCAAGACCATAAGTTCAATGTCCGGCGTACAGATCCGTTCCTTCACAGTAATATGGCCAGGATTACACCACCTTTTGTTCACAAAAACTGCAATCCCGCCGCCCTTCTTCTTACCGCTAAGGAAAGTGTCTCTGTCCACATGCACTGTCTTAAAGCCTGGTACAGATGCACTGTTGTCCGGGAAGTTTGTATGAAGCCAGGTCTCTGTGAAGCACATGATACTGCTGACAGCGTACTCCCTCTGGGTCCGAACAAGCGCACACAGTTCGTCCATCTTATTTCCCAGTGACCTTACGTTCCCCATCAGAACTGACGGAACCGCAGGCCTAAATTTCCTTCTCCGCTGTTTTGCTCTAACTCCAGCGCGGCATCCTCTGTGCTTCCTCCTCTGTAGTTCCAAAGGAATGTCAGGCTTAACTCCAAACAGCACTGGGGACTTGGAGAGTGAAAGAAGGTGCTCTCTGGAATACACAAAGGGCAGTCTGGACTGCTGAGCCACACAGCAAGAGACAAAGAGGCCAGCAAAAATCAAGAAAAAACAACAAAAATACCCAAAAAACATGATGAGTATTTTATTGAACAAATAGAGTAAATACAAATAAAGTACAAAACCAACAGCTTACTCCCTTTCTCTGCTCTACCTATACCTGCCATTCCATTTCCTACATCTGACACCCCTTTCTCATCATTTACCCTTCCTTCTGTCAGTCAATCTTGTCAATAAATCCAAAACCTCCTCATGTCAAATCGACCCACTCCCCACTGCCCTTGTCAAAGCCACACTTCCTTCTCTAGCTCCTCTAATCACCAATATAATTCACGCCTCCCTCACCTCTGGTACTGTCCCCTCTCCTCTGAAAACTGCTGCTGTTACTCCCATCCTCAAAAAACCTGGCTCAGATCCCACTGACCTCAATAATTTCTGTCCCATTTCCAACCTTATATTTATCTCAAAAATTCTTGAAAAAACAGTTTATTTCCAACTTCACGCTCATCTGTCTTCTAATAACCTGTATGAACATTTCCAATCTGGCTTCCGTCCCCTCCATAGCACTGAAACAGCCCTCCTCAGAATCACAAATGATCTTCTCCTCTCTGCTGACTCTGGTTTATTATCCATTCTCCTTCTGCTTGATCTTAGTTAAGCCTTCAACACCAATTCTCATTCCATCCTCCTCAACAGACTCTCTTCTATCGGCATCTCTGGAACAGTCCTCTCCTGGTTTCACTCCTATCTTTCCAACCGCACTCAGTTCATTCAACTCAAACCTTCACTTCTCATACTGCCTCCATCTCCACAGGTGTTCCCCAGGGTTCTGTCCTCGGTCCTCTCCTTTTTATCGTCTAGCTCTACCGCTCCAGTAAACCTAACTCCACACTCCCACCATCAGCCCTTGTCACCTGTATCAATGAAGTCAAATCCTGGTTCACCTCCAACTTTCTCAAACTCAATAGCAATAAAACTCAACTTCTTCTTGTAGGCACCAAATCCACCCTAAGCAAGATCAATCATTTCTCCATTCACATCGGCTCCTCCATCTCTCCCTCCCCTCAGGTTAAGAGTCTGGGTGTCATCCTCGATAGCACCCTCTCCTTCACCTCTCACATAAACAACGTCACCCGCTCTGCCTACTTCCACCTCCGAAATATACATCGTCTCCGGCCCTCCCTTACTCCTCAGTCCACTGCCGTACTTGTGCACAGCCTTGTCACTTCCCGCCTGGATTACTGCAACTCTCTTTTGTTTGGTCTCCCGCAAAAAACTCTCCATAAACTTCAAGTGGTTCAGAATTGAGCCGCTCGCATTATCACACACACACACCCTCCATCAACCACATCACACTCATCCTACAACAGCTCCACTGGCTCCCCATCACGAACCGCATTCAATACAAAATCCTGCTCCACACATTCAAAGTCATCCATAACCTTGCACCTCCATATCTCTCTGACCTCCTCCATATGGCCACACCTGCTCGTTCTCTCCGCTCCTCCTCCTCTCTCCAGCTCTCTGTCCCCTCTGCCCGTCTTGTCACTATGGGGAGCACGGCATTCAGCCGCTCTGCTCCCCAGCTCTGGAACGCTCTCCCTCCTGACCTCCGCAACACTGACACACTTTCACACTTCAAATCCAAACTCAAAACTCATCTGTTCAGACTGGCCATTCAACCATAACTGCACTGTCCTTTTAAAAGTTTTACTGTTTGTTTTTGTATGTATTTTAACTGTTGCTTTTAACTGCCTATAATGTATAATGTATACTGTACTTGTTGTAAGGCGACCTTGAGTGTCCAGAAAGGCGCCTAATAAATAAAATGTATTATTATCATTATTATTATCATTATTATTGGCCCTCCAGTGACAAAGTAAATGGCGAGGGCTATTGTTCTTCCTCGGTTTCTTATTTATTTATTTATTTATTTATTTATTTATTTATTTTTATTATTTTTATTATTTTTATTATTATTATTATTATTATTATTATTATTATTATTATTATTCCTTGCAAACGATCGCGATTTTGACCCCCTGAACGTCGACGAAAAGTCCCACATGGGGGTATCAGATCGACCGGTCCGGCGAAAAATTTGATAAAATGGGCATCGCGACAATGACCAAAGTGACCCCACTCGACAGCGCCCTCTTGAAAATGCAAAATTTCAAAGTCTATGGGCAGCTGAAAAGCATATTTTGGCGTAGGCTGATGAAATTCGGAGCAGTGATAGAGCTCAAGGAGACAAACAAAAAATGTCATTGTCACATCGCCCAGTGACGTACAGGAAGTCGGCCATATTGGATCAAAAATTCGGCGCCGTTTTGACTTGGGTGTGTGGAAAAAGGTTTAAGTCTTTTGTGTTTAGTCCAAATGAGCTCAGATTTGACATGTCACATCTACAGACATGGGTTCACAAAAATGTGCATTGTTTTTACTCAACTCCTTACGGTTTGCCCGTAGCACGCCGGCGAATAACGCCTTCATTTCCTGTTTTTTCGATGACCTCTCACGGCCACAAGCATTGGCCTAGAGAGCTCAAATTCAAATCACAACTGCGTGACCCCGGCCCGAATGTAATGAAATATGAAATATAATAAAAGTGAACACTATAGCGCCCCCTAGCATAGACGTGAAACGTCTACATTAACAGATCTGGACCAAATTCGGGGATTAAATTCTATGCATGATTACAAGCAAATAAATGTATTATGGACATGGGCCAATTTTCACGGTTGGCCAGCAGGGGCGCAAATACTCCCCAAAAAAATAGTTTAAAATCTATTACACGCACATGCTTAGTCCAGTCATGCTGAATTTTTTTATCACTAATGTTTGATCTCAGCCTGAATATAATACACTATCAAGTATATGAAAAGTGAACACTATAGCGCCCCCTAGCATAGACGTAAAACAACTACATTATCGGATCTGGACCAAATTTGGGGATTAAATTCTATGCATGATTCCAAGCAAATAAATATATTACGGACATGGGGAATTTTTCACGGTTGGCCAACATATTTTGGACATGTGGCATTTTTTATGGCTCATCAGCAAGGGCGCACTGATTTCTACAATATATTTAAAGGGGCATATTTAAAGGTGTGTAATATAATTTTTCCGGTGGACGAGCTGGCAACCTGGGCTGCTGTCGGGAAGAGCGAGTGGCGAGCCGGAGCGATCGCGGGGCCCCCACGGCCGCACGGGGGGGCCTGCGAACCGGGGCGAGGGCCACCATAGCCGCACGCGGCTTTAATTATTATTATTATTATTATTATAAATTGGGGATAAATGTGTCCTGATCTTCATCTAAATCACAACAATAGACAAACACCTTCTGCTTTAACTACTGCACAAAAATTATGTTTTCAGTTTTTCATTGAATACAACATGTAAAAACTCACAGTGCAGGGTGGAAAAAGTATGTGAACCCCTAGGCCAGGGGTCGGCAACCCGCGGCTCCAGAGCCGCATGTGGCTCTTTCATCGTTCTGTCGTGGCTCCCTGTGACTTTGGAAAATAATAATGAGTATTTAATTACATTGTATTTTTATTTTACTTTGTTCGTTTTTAAATGTAAATCTAAAATTGCTGATAATGGTAATCTTGTAACATTTAAATAAAACGTTTTTAATATTTTTGTCGCTCAAAACATGCGTCAAAGCCGCCGATGTTTACTCCAGTTCAGTGGCAGTGATGGATAAATCCAAGAAAAGAAAAGTTTCTGAAGAAAACAGAACGCTTAATGCTACGTGGGCAGATTCATTTGCTTTCACGGCTGACGATACACGCGGTACACGCGATAAAATGATGACGAAACACAGAAGCAGACGGCATTTTTGGTTCGCCGCGTGTGGATAATTTAAGTTTGGATTTTTATTTCCTATGAGGAGGACTCAAATAATAATGTGTTTAACGCAGCTTTGCGCACATTTGTTTACGTTTTACAGAAGCGAAACTTAAAACCACATGGCTAATTTGCATAAACTATAAGCGCTGAAAAAACAGTTCGCTCCCTGTGCCTGATGCGGTCAGCTTCTGTCGGACTAAAGGGCAGGACTCAGTGGAATATACGTGTTCTTTCTGTGACTGAGGGATGTTCTGCCTATGGTGAGTCTGTTCTGCGCTTCTATCGCGTTGGAGATGGTTCATGTTAAACTTTTCAGAGATTATACGTCTGCAGGTCGTACGTGTGCAGCGCAGTTCTTTATTTCACTCATGCACTTTATTTATGTTGGCTACTGTTGTGATGAAAAGACTGAAAGGTGTAAATAATTCTCTTAAGACTCGCGCTTAAGAGCTGTAGTGGAGCACAGCACAGAATAAGATAAGATAAGATATGCCTTTATTAGTCCCACAGTGGGGAAATTCCAGAATGCTCAATGCGGTGAGAAGGAATCCTTAGAGTGTCAGCTAAACACTTGGAAAAATCTCTGGCACATACATATATGATATAGCTACAATACGTAAAACCTTAAACAAGAATGGAATTCATGGGAGGACACCACGGAGGAAACCACTGCTGTCAAAGAAAAGCATTGCTGCACGTCTGAAGTTTGCAAAAGATCACCTGGATGTTCCACAGCAGTACTGGTAAAACATTCTGTGGACATATGAAACAAAAATTGAGTTGTTTGGAGGGAACACACAACATTATTGTGTGGAGAAAAAAAAGGCATAGCACACCAACATCAACACCTCATCACCAACTCCCAATATGGTGGAGGGAGCATCATGGTTTGGGGCTGCTTTGCTGCCTCAGGGCCTGGACGGATTGCTGTCATCGACGGAAAAATTAATTCCAAATTGTACCAAGACGTTTTGCAGGAAAACTTAAGACCAACTGAAGCTCAAATGAGGATGGGTGATGCAATAGGACAACGACCCCAAGCATAAAAGCAAATCAACAACAGAATAGCTCAAACAAAAGAAAATAAGCCTTCTAAAGTGGCCCAGTCAGAGACCTGACCTCAACCCAAGTGAGATGCTGTGGCATGACCTCAAGAGAGCAATTCACACCAGACAACACAAAAATATTGCTGAAATGAAACAGTTTTGTAAAGAAGAACGGTCCAAAATTCCTCCTGATCATTGTCCAGGTCTGATCTGCAGTGACAGGAAACGTTTGGTTGAGGTTATTGCTGCAAAAGGAGGGTCAACCAGTTATTAAATCCAAAGGTTCACATACTTTTTCCACCCTGCACTGTGAGGAGTTTTTACATGTTGTATTCAATGAAAAACTGAAAACATATCATTTTTGTGCAGTATTAGTTAAAGCAGAAGGTGTTTGTCTATTGTTGTAACTTAGATGAAGATCAGGACACATTTTATGCCCAATTTATGCAGAAATCCAAGTAATCCCAAAGGGTTCACATACTTTTTCTTGCAACTGTATTGTCCCAATGCAGCACATTCTTTTAGTTACTCTGATAATTAGTTTAATGTATCAAGTATGCAACGATGGGAAGAATACTTCAAAATGTATTTAGGAACAGAATACTCAATATCTGCATTAGGATGCATTTTTGTAACATAGTCTGTTACATGGCCCAATCAGAATACTGTATTCTGAATACACAGAAAACTTAAATGTCGAATCACATTTAAATTATAGTGTAATGACGCAACATAGGAATAAATGCAGCTTTATGTCTGTTTCACCGTTATGCATTTCCTATCACTAACTGGAAAAGTTAAAATCACACATGCACTCACAACAATAGCCATGTTTTCCATTTCTCTCATTACAGTGCAGTTTGAACTCAAAACTGTGTGATCAAGTAGTGCAATGCATCCCATAGATTTTAGAAAATTTTATGAAAACTCTTCTGAATACTATCAAATGTACTGGAATACAGTTACTCAAAATGTGTATTTTCTGTATATGCATATATTTTAGGGGCACATGTACTCAGTTACTTCCCAACAACGCAAGTATGCCATTTAATTGTATATATGCCAAATATATACGACCCCAACTTTATCCACAAGTTGCACAGTAGCTATACAAGTACTTTATTGATCCCGAAGGGAAAAAAAAAAATAGAGGGTAGCATAGAGGGCCATGTATTGCTAGGAGATTTTAATAATGTATCTAATGAATATACAGTGGAGGAAATAAGTATTTGATCCCTTGCTACTTACATTCCGTCTCCAACTGTAAATCTTAGAGTAGTTCAACTGAGGCATGATCATTCAAAGCTATGACTATTATTGTACAATTTCCTGCAAAACTGACACTTAAGTTGGAAAGTATATTCCCAAGTCTCCACATATCCTACTTCTGCCTATACAGTGGAGGAAATAAGTATTTGGTCCCTTGCTGATTTTGTAGGTTCGCCCACTCACAAAGAAATGAACAGTCTATAATTTTAATGGCAGGTTTATTTTAACATTGAGAGATGGAATATCAAAAAGAAAATCCAGAAAATAATGTTAAAAAAAATATATATAAACTGATTTGCATTTCATTGAATGAAACAAGTATTTGAACCCTCTAGCCAAAAAAGACTTGCTGGCAAAACCCTTGTTTGCAAGCACAGAGATCAGATTGCTCATCTGATTAACTTATCAATAAAACACTCTGTGGTTCCAAAGGCCTGGAAGACTGCAATTGTAACCCCCATTTTTAAGTCAGGGGACAGAACAGACATGAAAAACTATAGGCCAATCAGTATACTACCAGTTTTCTCAAAGGTGCTTGAAAAGTGGGTTGCAAAGCAATTAATTGAACATATTAAGGACAACCAATCTCCCTTGCACCCCATGCAGTTTGGTTTCCGCGCGTTACATTCCACTGAATCTGCAATAACTACATTCTTAGAAAAGGTTAAAGGTTATTTGGATAAAAAACATATGTAGGAGCAGTTTTTTTAGATTTAAGAAAAGCGTTTGACTTTGTGAATCACAATGTATTACTATCAAAACTGTCCTCCTTCAATTTCTCCAACAAAACTATAAAATGGATGGAATCATATTTATCCAATAGAAAACAGTGTTCTGTGGTAAATGGGGTGAAGTCCTCTTTCCAAGATTGCCCTCTAGGGGTTCCCCAAGGGTCAATTTTGGGCCCCCTTTTATTTTCCCTCTACATTAATGACCTTCCAGACATTTGTAAAGATGTGGACATGCAGCTTTATGCAGATGATGCAGTGCTCTTTACAAGTGGGAAAAATTTCAAAGAAGTATCTCAAATTCTCTCATCAGCATTAACACATGTTGAAAATTGGCTCACCAGGTCCTGTCTCCTGTTAAACACACAAAAAACCGTGTGTATGTTTTTTTCTAAGAAAAAAAATAATATAATCAGGTCAAATGTGTATTTCAAAAGTCAAGAATTAAAATTAGTGGAGGAGTTCAAATATCTGGGAGTAATGTTGGACTCTGCACTTACATTCAAAAAACATGTTAAAATGGTGTTCAGAATAGTCAAATACAATCTATACAATTTTAATCAAATACGCAGGTCATTAACTAATGAAGCTGCAATGATGTTTTTACATTGTATGATTTTCTCTCACATTAGTTATTGTATAACCAGTTGGTCTTTGTCAGGTGTTACAATTCTTAAACCAATAGAGTCCCTCTACAAAAAAGCTTTGAAAATATTGGACAGGAAACTCTTTACTTACCTCAGCTGCAATGTTCTCTCCAAATACAATCTATTGAGCTTTCAGAATTTTATTAAATTTAGAAATGCCTGTTTGATGTATAAGACTTTACATGGTTTAGCTCCACCTCCACTCAATGACTATATTAAGTACAGGTCAACTCTTACATCTCGCTCCACCAGGGCCACAACCAGAGGTGACTGTGAGATGCCTGACAGAAAAACCTCTTTCAGTCAAAATGTGTTTTCATATAAGGGCAGTGTTCTGTGGAACAGTCTACCACCCACAGTTAGAGACTCCCCCAGCTTCACTACTTTTAAAGGCCATTTAAAGACATGGCTCAGGTCAACACAGGTGTGTGATCATTTATTATAGTTTATAATGTGCAATGAGCAATGTGCAATATACTATTTATTAATTAAGCACTTTAATACTTTACTTACGGGCAATATGCAATATACTAAAGAATTTTACCTTTGAGGGCACATGCAATACATTGTAGAATAGCACTTTATAAGCCGAGTTATTTAGCAATCTCACCTTGCACTTTTCTTTTTTTTAAGGGTTGTGCAATGTACTATAATAATTTTAGCAATGGGCTGTGTGCAAACTTATACATTGGCACCTTAACTAAACAGGGCAGCGTGCAATTTTGATCAAATAATCCAACATCCTTTAGTTGACCTGTGTCTGTGATCTTGTGACTGACCATCTCTTTATGTCTGTCTATTTGTATTATTGTATTGTCTGTCTGGGTGTATTGTTTTTACTGTGTATTTGCTTTATGATCACATCAACCTGTCTAGGGACAGCAGATGGAAATTAGCCCTGGGCTACAATCTGATAACATATTTACATATCATGTATATGTTCATTAATGTGTTTTTGTCCCTATTTCCAAAAAAAAAAAAAAAAAAAAAAAAGACGTTTGTTGTAGTTGATGACAAGGTGTGTGCACATATCAGAAAGAATTTTGGTACACTTTGCAGATAATCTCTAAATCATTAAGGTTTCATGGCAGTCACTTAGCAACTCAGAGTTTCAGCTCCCTTCATAGGTTTTCTATAGGGTTAAGGTCCGGAGACTGGCTGGGCCACTCCATGACCTTAATGTGCTTCTTCTTGAGCCACTCCTTCCTTGCCTTGGCTGTATGTTTTGGGTCACTGTCATGTTGGAAGACCCATCCAAGACCCATTTTCAGTTTCCTGGCGGAGGGAAGGATGTTGTCACTCAGGATTTTAATGGTACATGGCTCTGTCCATCCTCCCGTTAACGCAGTGAAGTTCTCGTTGTGCCCTTGGCAGAAAAACACCCCCAAAGCATAATGTTTCCACCTCCAAGCTTGACGGTGGGCATGATGTTCTTGGGGTCACAGGCAGCATTTCTCTTCCTCCAAACACAGCGAGTTGAGTTAATGCCAAAGAGCTCAATTTTGGTCTCATCTGACCACAGCACCTTCTCCCAGTCACTCTCTAAATCATTCAGCTGTTCATTGACAAACTTCTGGGTGGCCTATACATGTGCCTTCTTTAAGCAGGGGGACCTTGCGAGCACTGCAGGATTTTAATCCATTGTGGCGTAAAGTGTTACCAATGGTTTTCTTAGTGACTGTGGTCCTAGCTGCCTTGAGCTCATTGACTAGCTCCTCCTGTGTGTTCTAGGCTGATTTCTCACTGTTCTCATGATCACTGAACCCCCACGAGGTCTGATCGTGGGGTTTCAACCAAAGTCGATTGATGGTCATTTTGTATTTCTTAAATTTTGTTGTCTCCTTAACACCCAGCTTCTTGCTTATGGTTTTGTAGCCCATTCCAGCCTTGTGCAGGTCTACAGTCCCTGACAAAAGTCTAGTCGCTTATCCATTTTGTAGAAACAAAAGCTTATAACCTGACTTTAAATTAATCGATTGGTTTTAGAAATGTCTCATATGAAAGCTAAAACCCTCCCAAATTATGCTCAATATACTAAAATAAATTTGCTTCACTGAAGAAAGATTGATAATTTAATGAACACAGAAAGGTCAGATTTTGGCAAGACAAAAGTCTTGTCGCCTACAGAAAATTGAACAAATAATTTACTTCAAATACAAAAATATGTTGCATAACGTCAGTGAATTAAGTAGTGGTGCTGTGAGATCCATATTTAATATCTTGTATGACTTCCATGAGCTTGAAGGACTGCATCCATGCGGTTCGACAATGATTCATACAATTTGTTGATGAAGTCATCAAGAATAGCAAAGAAAGCAGTCTTACATGCCTCCCAGAGTTCATCAAGATTCTTTGGTTTTGCCTTCCATGCTTCCTCTTTCATTCTACCCCAGACATGCTCAATGATGTTCATGTCTGGTGACTGGGCTGGCCAGTCCTGGAGCACCTTGATCTTCTTCGCCTTGAGGAACTTTGATGTAGAGACAGAAGTATGCGATGGAGCACCATCCTGCTGCAAAATTTGACCCCTTTTATGGTTGGGAATGTAAGAGGTAGCTAATACTTCTTGATATTTTAGGCTATTGATATTGCCTTCCACCCTGCAAATGTCTCGCACACCCCCATACTGGATGTAACCCCAGACCATGAGTTTTCCGCCACCAAACTTAACTGTTTTCTGGGTGAATCTTGGATCCATGCGGGCTCCAGTAGGTCTCCTGCAATATTTGCGGCAGCTGTGATGTAATTCAACCGAGGATTCATCTGAGAAATCCACCTTCTGCCACTTTTCCAGTGTCCATCCTTTTAGCAGGCTGTGGGCCTTGGCAAATGCACACGTTTTTTTAATTGCCTTTTGTTTAGTGCTGGTTTCTGTGCACTGATTCGACCATGGAGGCCATTTCGAGACAGAATTCTACAAACTGTTCTGGTTGACACAGGGACTTGAGGTGACCAGACCTGGTGGAGCTCTGCTGCAGTGGAAAAGGGGCTGGCCTTGGATTTTCGAATCAACAAACGGTCCTCCCGAGCAGTTGTCTTGCGGGGTCTGCCGGACCTGGGCTTGTCAAAAACATCTCCAGTCTTTTCAGATCTTTTTCTTATTCTTTGTACTTGACGCTGAGACACATTGAAGGTGTCAGCCACCTCAGCAGTGGATCTGGTCTTCAGCCTCTTGATAATTAACGCTTTGGTCTCAGGGTGGATCTTAGGCATGTTGTCAGAGGTCAAGTTGCAGTTGATGTGAAGGTCTGGTGTTCTGGGGTTCTTTTTATACACACCCACTAACTGATTGATCAGTAACTGATCACAGGTGAGGCTGTAATCTAGGATTGGGTGCATCATATGACAAGGCGACAAGACTTTTGTCTTGCCAAAATCTGACCTTTCTGTGTTCATTAAATTATCAATCTTTCTTCAGTGAAGCAAATTTATTTTAGTATATTGAGCATAATTTGGGAGGGTTTTAGCTTTCATATGAGACATTTCTAAAACCAATCGATTAATTTAAAGTCAGGTTATAAGCTTTTGTTTCTACAAAATGGATAAGCGACAAGACTTTTGTCAGGGACTGTACAATCTTGTCCCTGACATCCTTTGACAGCTCTTTGGTCTTTCCCATGTTGGAGAGTTTGGAGTCTGTTTCTGTGGACAGGTGACTAGTTAAAACATTTGCTTTTAATTCAGGTGATGAGTTGATTAGGAGTGTCTATCTGGTCTGTGGGAGCCAGAACTCTTAATGGTTGGTAGGGGATGAAATACTTATTTCACACAATGAAATGCAAATCAATATATTTTCTATAATGTGATTTTCTGGATTTTCTTTTTGATATTCCATCTCTCAATGTTAAAATAAACCTGCCATTAAAATTATAGACTGTTCATTTCTTTGTCAGTGGGCAAACCTACAAAATCAGCAAGGGATCAAATACTTATTTCCTCCATTGTATAGGCAGAAGTAGGATATGTGGAGACTTGGGAATATACCAATTTAAGTGTCAATTTTGCAGGAAATTGTACAATAATAGTCATAGCTTTGAATGATCATGCCTCAGTTGAACTACTCTAAGATTTACAGTTGGAGACGGAATGTAAGTATCTCTTTCTAGATGAACAATTTGTGTTAAAGTTGAAAGAGGATATCAAATATTTCCCTGGAGGTAAATGGGTTCAAGACATCACCACCTTGCCTGGTATGAATGTGGTGTGTGAGTGATTGGTGGAATTTTCTGAACTCAACACCAGTTCCTGTAATTTTCAACTATTATTTTTCATCTGCCACTGAACTGGAGTAAAACTATGATAAATCAGGTCATATTAACTCTTTTACCGTTTAGCTTGTCTCTGGATCTGGATGGTGTAGAGACTAAGTGTGCAGTTATCAGACACTTTTCGAGTGCAAAAGTGGGTATCAAAAAATCTTGCAATAAATAAACAAAGTCTGAAGAACATCTGGTAATTGCTTAGATTGTCGAGGATACATATTAGAAGACAGTACCCTGAAGAAGTTTTCTACATTTATAATGAATACTACAAGCAACTTCCAGAAAAGTTCTAAAAACTATTATATAGTCTCTGTCTGTCTGTATGTCCGAATGTACCCTTACCCTGGAGCTGTTGGACGGCACCCGTGTGGCCGGGCTGGAATCCTGCTCGAGGCCTCGACTCAGGAGGGCCAGCAGGGCGCGCAGCTGAGGGACCGAGATGGTGCTGTTGTCCCCATAGCGAGTGAGCAGATCCTGGAGCACCTGTGTTTGTGAAGCATCTGCGTGAAGCTCCCCCAGCAGCACTATAACCACAGTCCACCAGAGAGCAGCACTGCGTCCACTGCCATAGCAACACATCAGCATGGCCTCTGCCCTGGATACAATGTTCACCTGTAGAGAGGTACAATGAACATTTCAAATAGGAAAGGAACTAGGGATATAGATTTTTTTTTTTTTTTGCCAGTACCCAGATCCGAGTGCACCGATATGATATCGGCACGGATACTGAAAATTTTGGTGGAGTGGACATAATTTCCCAAGATATCGATTCAAATGATATTCCATTTTAGTGTAAAAAAAACTATTTACTGGCCAAAGTTGGCCCAAAACATCTAACATGTAATTACTTTAAATAACATGTAATTACTTTAAATAATAAACAACAGATATAAAACACTTTTGGATAATTTTTTATCATATGCCATTTGTGTTTAAAAGAAATGTATTCCGTTTTCAGTCTCAGCACTGGTGTTGGTTAATATCGAGTATCAGTAGATAGATACGAAAAGGTGCATTGTATAACTTCTAATTGGGGGGGTCCTCTACTTGCTTGTCTCCAAGGAGATGTTATTTCTCTACCTGGAATGTTCCACTGTAGGGCATTAAACATATCTCCCTTGCGATTACATGTGTTTAATAGCTCAAAAATACATTAAAAACGTGAATTCTTACCATGAGGCTTGCTTTTCCATAGATCTGATTAATCTGATTAACCCATCTCCATTGTGATTACCAAGATTACTTCCATAATGTGGAATAATCAAGGCAAAACAGCAATAGATCCATGGAGACATGCAGTTGGCGGACCCTCTACCAGAAAAGTTACACAATGCACCTTTAAAGCTAAAGAACTGGCATTGATATTGGAACAGAAAACGCTGGATCTCTCTGTATTTATATCTGGTCCCCATATCCTCCGTTATATCTCGAGGCAGAATATCTGATTGCACTATCATATTATGATAGTGCAATCAGATTTGGAAATGAAGGAGCTCATCATTTACAAATAAACAGAAATCCACCACAGTTTTCAGTCCCTGTGTTTTGATACAGACAGACCATGACTACCAATCAAGCCCATCTGAAAATCGGGGAAATTAGCCAACATTTGTCGTAATATTAAATAATATTGAAGAAGACATGGTTTTGGGGTAGTTAGCATTAAATTAAAATTATACATTTATCAATATTTTACATTTTATTAAGATGGGATCATTGTCTTATGTCTGTGTAATCCCTCAGTCATTCAGGTAGGTTTCATAACAAAAGAAAATTAAATTCTGTCACTGGACACAAGCTTTAGAGTGAAGAAGTTTGGTTGCTCATCCACGTGGCTTCTTCCTTTCTGGTCACGTGCCTTATTTATCTGAGGGGAAGGGCCTAACATCTTCACTCTAAAACTTTTGTCCAGTTGACTGAATAGAATTTTCTTCTGTTATGTAACCATATGTGACAAGTGTTCAAAGCTGCAGAACCAACAGTGGTATTTCAAAGACCCCATACATGATCTATGTTATAATACTATTTCCTCATCACAAACATACCTGGAGTTGTGTTTTGCATAATTATCATTGCACAGTCCACTCATTGCACAATTCCCATTATTTTGCAGTCAATTTGGCCACACATTCAATATATTTTGCCCATACACGCAAATATGTGTCCAGAGAAAATCACAGTGCAGTTATCCGGAAGTACATGTTTGATTTAACCATAACAAATTTTTCATTTGAGCTGTACGTAGGACATTTTCTCAGTGTTAGTAGAAGACTATTCCACACATTCCCACCTTGGACAGACAACACATTCTGACCAAAGGTGGTGGCTCATGTGGTCCTTTCTGATTTGTCTTTACATTTTATCTACCCTTTTAATGGTGGTAGTGCGAGGGAGTGTAGGACTTTATAAATTAGGCAAGTGCTTTTAAGATTGACCATATACGCTGTGTTCCAAATTATTATGCAAATGATATTTTTCTTTGATATTGCCAAATTGTCAATATAAATGACAGTCATCACAATTTTCAAGTCATCAACCTTTAGAGTACAATTCGATTGTTATTGAACAAACCTCCCAATGATAACAGCATTTTTAAAAAAAATAAAAACTTAAAATGCGCTATTCCAAATTATTATGTACAACAGAGTTTCAAGACATGTTATTGTTGTAAAGAACTGAAAATGGTCATTTGTTTTTCAGTTAGAACCATTAGCATATTACTGAAATCAAAAGCTATTTCAATCAAAACATCTTAACAGGTCAAGTTACATTTTAACAAAGGAGCCCTTATTTGACAGGAGCTTCACAATTCTAGCATCCATTGAACTTGTGAGTTTGTGGAGAGTTTCTGCTTGAATTTCATTGCAGGATGTCAGAATACCCTCCCAGAGCTGCTGTTTGGATGTGAACTGGCTCCCGCCCTCATAGATCTTTCGCTTGAGGATGCTCCAAAGGTTCTCAATAGGGTTGAGGTCAGGGGATTTTGGGGCCCACACCATGAGTTTCTCTTCTTTTATGCCCTTAGCAGCCAATGATGCAGGGGTATTCCTTGCAGCATGAGATGGTGCATTGTCATGCCTGAAGATGATTTTGCTACAGAAACTTTCTTCTTTTTGTAACCTGGAAGAAAGTGGTCTGTCAAAACCTCCATACTTTACAGAGGGCATTTTCACACCTTCAGGGACCATAAAGGGGCCGACCAGCTCTCTCCCCATGATTCTGGCCAAAACATGACTCCGCCACCTCCTTGTTAACGTCGCGGCCTTGTTGGGACATGGTGGCCATCCACCATCCACCACTCCATCCATCTGGATAATCCAGTGTTGCACGGCACTCATCAGTGAACAAGACTGTTTGAAAATTAGTCTTCATGTATTTCTGGGCCCACTGGAGCAGTTTCTGCTTGTGAGCATTGTTTAAGGATGGCGAAATAGAAGGTGTATGCATAACTGCAAGCCTCTGGAGGATTCTACACCTTGATGTTCAGAAGCTTCAAATACCCGTTTGCTGCTTTGTAATGGCATTTTAGCAGCTGCTCTTCTGTCTGGCAGAAACCTTCCTCATTGTGCCTTTATCTGCACAAATCCGTGTGTGCTTTGAATCAGCTACAAATCTTTTAATAGAACGATGATCACGCTTACGTTTGCGTGAAATATTTAAGGTTTTCTTACCTTGTCCAAGGTATTCAACTATTTCATGCTTTTAGGCACTAGAGAGATCCTTTTTCCCATACTGCTTGAAAATGGTGGTTTGCTTAATAATGTGGAACGTCCTTCTTAAGTACATCTCGTTCTAAATTATTATGCAAATTGCGTTCAAGTGTCATAAAGGTAAAATGTTTTGTTTTCCAGTGAAACTCATGGATGGATTGTGTCTCAGGGCTCATTTGGTCAGTGAAATCAATCTCAGACACCTGTGCCAATTAGTTTGCCAGGTAAGTCAAATTAAAGGAAAAACTAATTGAGAAGGACGTTCCACATTAAGCAGACCACCATTTTCAAGCAATATGGGAAAGAAAAAGGATCTCTCTAGTGCTGAAAAGTGTGAAATAGTTGAATACCGTGGACAAGGTATGAAAACCTTAAGATATTTCACAAAAACTTAAGTGTGATCATCGCACTATTAAGAGATTTGTAGCTGATTCAGAGCACACATGGATTGGTGCAGATAAAGGCACAATGAGGAAGGTTTTTGCCAGACAAACACACTGGATTAAGAGAGCACCTGCTAAAATGCCATTATAAAGCAGCAAACAGGTATTTGAAGCAGCTGGTGCCTCTGGAGTCCCGCGAACATCAAGGGGTAGGATCCTCCAGGGGCTTGCATTTATATTTGGCCATCTTTAAACAATGCTCACGAGCAGAAATGGCTCAAGTGGGATAAGACTAATTTTTAAACAGTCTTGTTCACTGATGAGTGCCATGCACCCCTGGACACATATTGATTACTGTCTCACTACATGGTCACTCGCATGCCCCACATCTCTGAAAATCATAGAGAGCCTCTACAAAAAAGCTTTAAAAACATTGGACAAAAAACCATTGTCACATCACCACTGCCATGTTCTATATACAAATATAAATTACTGCATTTTCAAAACATGATCAATTTAAAATCAGCATGTTTGATCTATAAAGTTCTGCACTCTCTCGCTCCTCCACCAATAAAAGAATTTATAAAGAGTAAAGAAAACACACAAAGAACCACACGAGCCTCCGCCAGAGGAGATATGGTCATACCCCACAGACGTACCACCTTTGGTCAGATGGTCCTGTCTGTCCGAGGTGGGAACCTGTGGAATAGCCTTCCTTTAACTCTGAGGGAGTGCCCAACATATAATTCAACATATAATTCATTTAAAACTGAAAAACTGGCTCTGGGCAAACCAAACTTGCACACATTAGGTGCCAGGCTCTTTATTGATATATTGTGTATCTTTTATGGACCGTTTTAGTATTGTATGATGTATGTGGGTGTGGATAATGAGCTGAGTGAATGTTAATGGAGTTTTGTGCAAAAGTGACTAAGATTGTAAGATTGTATGATTGGAAAATTGTATTTAAGGCCTGATCATTGTTTAATGTAAATTTTATTGTTGTTGTATTTTTGATCCCTGTGACCCTGACCCGTGGGACTACGGATGGAAATTAGCCGTATGGCTACAATCCGGTGTGTTTACATTCGTGCTTTTGTCATGTATGTTCATTAACATGCACTGTCCCAATCAAATAAACAAATAAATAGACTGGATGGTCCAGATGGATGGAGTGGTGGATGGCTGGACTGCTACCATGTCCCAACAAGGCTATGACATCAGCAAGGAGGTGGCGGCGTCATGTTTTGGGCCGGAATCATGGGGAGAGAGCTCGTCGGCCCCTTCAGGGTCCCTGAAGGTGTGGTCCCCATCCTCCCATGACCTCAACCCTATTGTTGTAAACCGTTCTTTACAACAATAACATGGTTTGAAACTCTGTTGTGCATAATAATTTGGAACAGTGCATTTTAAGTTTTTATTTCTGAAAAAACAAATACTATTATTATTTGCCCCGGTTCAATATACTTTATAGTGTATTATATTCAGGCTGAGATCAAACATTAGTGATTAAAATTTCAGCACGATCGGTCAAAGCATGTGCATGTAATAGATTTTAAACTATTTTTTGGGGGAGTATTTGCGCCCCTGGTGACCAACTGTGAAAATTGCCCCATGTCTGTAATATATTTATTTGCTTGTAATCATGCATAGAATTTAATCCACGAATTTGGTTCAGATCCGATAATGTAGACGTTTCATGTCTATGATAGGGGGCGCTATAGTGTTCACTTTTCATAAACTTTATATTGTTTTATAATCAGGTCGAAATCAAACATTAGTGATTCAAATTTCAGTGCTACAGAACAAAGCATGTGTGTGTAATATATTTTAAAGTATTTTTTTTGGGAGTATTTGCGCCCGTGCTGGCCAACCGTGAAAATTGCCCCATATCCGTAATGTATTTATTTGCTTGTAATCCTGCATAGAATTTAATCCCCGAATTTGGTCCAGATGCGATAATGTTGACGTTTCACCTCTATTCTAGGGGACGCTATAGTGTTCACTTTTATTATATTTCATATTTCATTACATTCGGGCCGGGGTCCCGCAGTTGTGATTTGAATTTGAGCTCTCTAGGCCAATGCCTGTGGCTGTGAGAGGTCGTCAAAGAAACAGGAAATGAAGGTGTTTTTCGCCGGCGTGCTACGGGCAAACCGTAAGGAGTTAAGAAAAAACATGGATGATTTATGTGAACCTATGACTCTAGATGTGACATGTCAAATCTGAGCTCATTTGGACTAAACACAAGGGACTTGAATCTTTTTGCACACACCAAAGTCAAAATGGCTCCGAATTTTTGATCCAATATGGCCCACTTCCTATTTGTCATAGAGCAGTGTTATGAATTACTTTTTTGTTTGTCTCCCTGAGCTCTATCACTGTTCTGAATTTTGTCAGCCTACGCCAAAATATTCTTTTCAGCTGCCCATTCATGTTGAAATTTTGATTTTTCAAGGGGGCGCTGTCAAGTGGGGTCACTGTAGGCATTGTCGCGATGCCCATTTTATCAAATTTTTCGCCGGACCGGTCGATCTGATACCCCCATGTGGGACTTTTCGTTGATGTTCAGGCCTTCAAAATCGCGACTGTTTGCAAGGAAAAATAATAACACAAACGAAGAACAATAGTCATTGCCATTGACTAAAGTCACTGGCGAGAGCCCTTGCCATTGACTAAAGTCACTGGCGAGGGCCAATTATCATTGGGAGGTTTGTTCAACAACATTCGAATTGTACTCTAAAGGTTGATGACTTGAAAATTATTATGACTGTCATTTACAATGGCAATTTGGCAAAATCAGAGAAAAATATAATTTACATAATAACAGAAAATACAGTGCATCCGGAAAGTATTCACAGCGCTTCATTTTTTCCACATTTTGTCATGTTACAGCCTCATTCCAAATTGTATTAAATTAATTGCTTACCTCAAAATTCTACACACAATACCCCATTATGACAATGTGAAAAAAGTTTTTTTTGACAGTTTTTGAATTTATTAAAAATAGAAAACTAAGAAATCACATTTACACAAGTATTCACAGCCTTTGCCATGAAGCTCAAAATTGAGCTCAGGTGCATCCTTTTTCCACTGATCATCCTTGAGATGTTTCTACAGCTTCATTGGAGTCCACCCGTGGTAAATTCAGTGGATTGGCCATGATTTGGAAAGGCACACTCCGGTCTATATAAGGTCCCACAGTTGACCGTGCATGTCAGAGCACAAACACCAAGCATGAAGTCACAGGAATTGTCTGTAGACCTGCGAGACAGGATTGTCTTGAGGCACAAATCTGGGGAAGGATACAGAAAAATTTCTGCTACTTTGAAGGTCCCAATGAGCACAGTGGCCTCCATTATTCGTAAATGGAAGACGTTTGGAACCACCAGGACTCTTCCTAGAGCTGGCCGGCCGTCTAAACTGAGCGATCGGGGGAGAAGGGCCTTAGTCAGGAAGGTGACCAAGAACCCGATGGTCACTCTGTCAGAGCTCCAGCGTTCCTCTGTGGAGAGAGGAGAGCCTTCCAGAAGGACAACCATCTCTGCAGCAATCCACCAATCAGGCCTGTATGGTAGAGTGGCCAGACGAAAGCCACTTAAAGGAACTTGGCAGCCCGTCTGGAATTTGCCAAAAGGCACCTGAATGACTCTCAGACCACGAGAAACAAAATTCTCTGGTCTGATAAGACAAAGATTGAACTCTTTGGTGTGAATGCCAGGCGTCATGTTTGGAGGAAACCAGGCACCGCTCATCACCAGGCCAATACCATCCCTACAGTGAAGCATGGTGGTGGCAGCATCATGCTATGGGCATGTTTTTCAGCAGCAGGAACTGGCAGACTAGTCAGGATAGAAGGAAAAACAAATGCAGCAATATACAGAGATATCCTGGATGAAAACCTGCTCCAGAGCGCTGTTGACCTCAGACTGGGGCAAAGGTTTATTTTTCAGCAGGACAACGACCCGAAGCACACAGCCAAGCTCTCAAAGGATTGGCTTCAGAACCACTCTGTGAATGTCCTGGAGTGGCACAGCCAGAGTCCAGACTTGAATCCAGTTGAACATCTCTGGAGAGACCTGAAAATGGCTGTGCACAGACGTCTCCCATCCAACCTGATGGAGCTTGAGAATTACTGCAAAGAAGAATGGGCAAAACTGCCTAAAGATAGGTGTGCTAAGCTTGTGGCATCATATTCAAAAAGACTTGAGGCTGTAATTGCTGCCAAAGGTGGATCAACAAAGTATTAAGCAAAGGCTGTGAATACTTATGTAAATGTGATTTATTAGTTTTCTATTTTTAATAAATTCAAAAAATGTCAAAAAAAAAAAAAAAACTTTTCACATTGTCATAATGGGGTATTGTGTGTAGAATTTTGAGGTAAGAGATGAATTTAATACAATTTGGAATGAGGCTGTAACATGACAAAATGTGGGAAAAAGGAAGCGCTGTGAATACTTTCCGGATGCACTGTATATTAAATGATTTGCATTTCGTTGTGTGAAATAAGTATTTCATCCCCTACCAACCATTAAGAGTTCTGACTCCCACAGACCGAGTTGATTAGGAGTATCTTTAGATACTCCTAATTCACCTGAATTGGACTGTTTTTACTTGTCACCTGTATAAAAGACACTTGTCCACACAATCAATCAGATTTCAAACTTTCTAACGTGGGAAAGGCCAAAGAGCTGTCAAAGGATGTCAGAGACAAGATTGTAGAATTGCACAAGGCTAGAATGGGCTACAAAACCATACGCAAGATGATGGGCGTTCAGGAGACAACTGTTGGTGCAACTGTTCAAAAATTTAAGAAACACAAAATGACTATCAATTGACCTCGGTCTGGGGCTCCACACAAGATCTCACCTCGTGGGGTTTCAATGATCATGAGAACAGTGAGAAATCAGCCTAGAACTACACAGGAGGAGCTAGTCAATGATCTCAAGGCAGCTGGGACCACAGTCACCAAGAAAACCATTGGTAACACTTTACGCCACAATGGATTAAAATCCTGCAGTGCTCGCAAGGTCCCCCTGCTTGAGAAGGCACATGTGCAGGCCGGCCTGAAGTTTGTCAATGAACACCTGAATGATTTAGAGAGTGACTGGGAGAAGGTGCTGTGGTCAGAGAAATGCTGCCTATGACCCCAAGAACACCATGCCCATCGTCAAGCATGGAGGTGGAAACATTATGCTTTGGGGGTGTTTTTCTGCCAAGGGCACAGGACAACTCACCACGTCAACGGCAGGATGGACGGAGCCATGTACCGTTAAAATCCTGAGTGACAACATCATTCCCTCTGCCAGGAAACTGAAAATGGGTCGTGGATGGGTCTTCCAACACGACAATGACCCAAAATATACAGCCAAGGCAAGAAAGGAGTGGCTCAAGAAGAAGCACGTTAAGGTCATGGAATGGCCCAGCCAGTCTCCGGACCTTAACCCTATAGAAAACCTATGGAGGGAGCTGAAGCTCCAAGTTGCTAAGCAACAGCCACAAAACCTGATATGTGCGCAAACCTGGTCATCAACTACAAGAAACGTCTGACCTCTGTGCTTGCAAAGGGTTTTGCCACCAAGCACCAAGTCTTTTTTGGCTGGAGGGTTCAAATATTTCACTCAATGAAATGCAAATCAGTGTATACATTTTTTTAGTTATTTTCTGGATGGGTTTTTCTTTTGATATTCTATCTCTCAATGTTAAAATAAACCTACCATTAAAATGATAGACTATTCATTTCTTTGTCAGTTTTGGAGATGCAGACAGACTAATAAACCAGGATTACTCAAATGTATGAATAAAATAAGACACAACTCTGGGCATGTCTTTGATGACATAACATTAATATAGCCGCAATGTGGCAATGATCGTACCTCACATGTGCCTAAGCCACACTCAGCAAGCGCTGCGCCTCACACTAACCCCAATAACCGTAAACCCCAACCACAAGTCTAATCCCTAGCCCTGGAATGCCAGAGTGAAATTGGACAGGGGGGCAGATTTTTTTCAAGTGAGACCCTCAGGCCGACTTACACTTTTGGACTGAAAAGGCCAAACACTGACTCAACACATGGATAGGCTGTTTGAAATTGCATTGGCCCCACAATAGCCTCACAATGAGGCCTACAATTACATAGCCTAAAGCAGAGGCAGTTGCCCTCTAAAAACGTATTATTTTCCTATCGATGCAAGAAACCTACATTTATAAATTAGAAAGGCAACAAAACAGACTACAACAGTAGGCGCCAACAAAACACATTTCCTATAAATAACACAAGTGTAAACTGTTAATTTCTTTGATCATATTTATTGAAGGCTTGGCTAGGCCTAAATGAGTCACAGAAAGTAAGCAGCAATAGGCCATGTGAATATCCTGCAGGAATTAGTAAAACATAAAGGTTCTTGAAAAATCGACAAATATTTTAGATATTTTTTTTAAAATATGACCTATCTTAAAACATCAAATTGGCTCAACAACAGATGAGGCACATAAACTTTGCCAGTCATCGTCAGTCAACTATGGCACAAGCCTACATAGGCTTGAGGAGACTCTTATGAGACTAAAAAATTCAGATCGCACAGACTGCTGTGGGATATGGCTGTACCAGGCTATAAAGTTGTGAACTAACTTGTGTCTGCTGTTTCCTGTTTACAGTAAGTTCAGAGTTCAAAAGTTCAAAGTCAGCTTTATTGTCAAAAGCCATATGTACAGGTTGCACACACAGGATTTGAAATTGCAGAGCTCCCTAGGCCCACAGTGAACATTAAACATCTAATAAACATGACAATAAAACATAATGACAAAAACATACATATACACATAGCAACAAGTACAGTAGGCTTGTATATAATACAAATAAGTAAAAACACACACAATGTGCAGCATCATAAAGCTCAAATAGTGTCATTTAAGCAGCAGTGTCATTAGTTGTAGTGCAAAAGAGTGTGCATTAAAAATTACAAAAAAATACTGTGGAACAGTGGGAGAGGAACTCCACAGGAGAGAGATGTGTCTTTGATGTGTCTTGGTTGGAGAGAGCCTTAGCTTTAGGTAAGTTTCACCAGGCTGGGACACTTGCACTAAGAACAAAGGGAAAGGGAAGTGGTGAGTGTGAGGGTCCGAAGGGGGAGGGAGGGCAGGGCTGAGTAAAACTACTCGCTCAAAACTGTGTTATTATTATTTGTGAAATGTGGTGCAATACTTCAGATACATGATTTTTAAAGCATAAAAGAATAAAGCGATAAAGTACACAGGAAATAGAGTCACTACCGATCCGCGCGCTGTGTGGATGTAAACAGACACACGTGAGGATGTACTCACCTTTTTACTTTTAAAGAACACTTCAAAATGGATTTACAGTGCTGTATTGCGGACTGGATGTCATTATTTGCGAAAGACAATTTCTATGGATAATGTGGATGAGATGCTGCACTTTAAATTCACCACTTTACTAGAGGTGAATAATAAAGCCTTCTCATTATTTTTGCCGTTTCCTGAATTTGTATCTTATGCCTCTGTGTTCGTCACTCCTCTGCCCCTGACGCTGTTTTTTTTGGCTGTTGTCGTAGCGTTCCTGATGTTTGGTGGTTACGATATGACAGAGCAGCTCAGAGTCACAGTGACACCACACACGAGGAGCGGCTTTAAAATCGTTCACAAAGACTGGTTACGCCTCCCCAAACTCGGGGAGAAGCAAATCGCAGCCAAAATCGAACAATTTCTTCTGTAGTGTGTAGCAGCCTTCAGAGTTGACAAAGATGTATATAAAAATAAAACGAAACTTCATGTGTATCTTGTCATTTGGAGAACACAGCTTGCTGTTTCTGTAGCGCTGATGCTAGCTCGTTTGGCTTTTTAGTCCAAAGTTGCGCTGTAAAAAATATGACACGGGTGTCATTGACTTTTTGGATCGGGATGCCGTCCATCCATTCATTTTCTTCCGCTTATCCGGGGCCAGGTGGCGGGGGCAACAGTCTAAGCAGGGACTCCCAGACTTCCTTCACCTCGGACACTTCATCCAGTTTCTCCGGGGGGGACTCCAAGGCATTCCCAGGCCAGCAGAGAGACATAGTCCCTCTAGCGTGTCCTGGGTCTTCCCTGGGGCCCTCCTCCCGGTGGGACATGCCCAGAACACCTCCCAAGGGAGGCGTCCAAGAGGCATCTGGAACAGATGCCCGAGCCACCTCAGCTGGCTCCTCTCAACGTGGAGGAGCAGTGGCTATACTCCGAGCTCCTCGCGTGTAGCTGAGCTTCTCACCCTATCTCTAAGGGAGCGCCCAGCCACTAGGGCTGAACGATTTTAAGAAAAAATTGAATTGCAATTTTTCTGGCAGATATCGCGATTTCGATTTCATTCACGATTTTTTCAATGCACATGAACATTCGCAAGCATCACAGAAACTTGCATCATACCATTCAAACACTAAATTCCATAACTGTAATGCAAGAATGAAAACTAAAGTCAAGAATTTATTTCAAATGTCCTATTTATTAAAAAGAAACATGCTATACACAGGGTACATTGAGCGCTTGAGCAACAGCAGTTCTTACAACTGTGAAGAACCAAAAGAGCCGTCTGTGGCTCAACTTAAGTAGAGCAAAGAAATACGGCTCAGTCGTTCTGCTTGACCACAGATCAGTAGTTGTGGCATAATACTCCACATTTTCCAGCTCTTTCACCACCTTTTCTTTACATTCTGCGTACAGAATGGATTTTTATTTCCTACGAGGAGGACTCAAAGAATAATGTGTTTAATGCAGCTTTGCGCACATTTGTTTACGTTATACAGAAGCGAAACTTAAAACCACATGGCTAATTTGCATAAACTGGAAGCGCTGAAAAAACAGTTCGCTCCTTGTGCTGCTGATGCGGTCAGCTTCTGTTGGACTAAAGAGCAGGACTCAGTGGAATATGCGTCTTCTTTCTGTGACTGAGGGATGTTCTGCCTATGGTGAGTCTGTTCTGTGCTTCTATCGCGTTGGAGAGGGTTCATGTTAAACTTTTCAGAGATTATAAGTCTGCAGGTCGTACGTGTGCAGCGCAGTTCTTTATTTCACTCATGCACTTTATTTATGTTGCTACTGTTGTGATGAAAAGACTGGAAGGTGTAAATAATTCTCTTAAGACTCGCGCTTATGAGCTGTAGTGGAGGATGGTGCGATTGTCGTTTTCTGGGAGTTGTAGTTTTGCCTGTAGTTCCCTCGCTGGTTAGCGCTGGTTTAGATGTCAAAAGGGTTTTGTGGCTCCGGGTGTTTTCTTTTCTGTGGGAGACGCTCCAAATGGATCTTTGAGTATTTAAGGTTGCTGACCCCTGCACTAGACGTTTCACTGGACTTTCTCGCCGTGCACTCGTCATGCAAATGTGCGTATGGCGGTATAAATTGGTCGTGTTTCTACTGGATGTGGCAACTTTAGCACATGTTTTGCACAGCACCTGTTTCTGATGTTCGTCTGCAGCCTCAAACCCGAAATACAGAAAAATGACCGACGTGCTGTTTTTCTTTGGGTTCAAAACCCCAGACTCCGCTTCTGGTCCCGCTAAAGCCATTTCTGAAACTGATAACCAGCTACACTGATTGGAGTTGAGAACACGTGACCCGTGCTGCCGCTTCTGATTGGTGAGCTGGAGTCGAGAACACGTGACCTGTGCTGCCGCTTCTGATTGGTGAGCTCAGCAGCGCGGCAGGGAGGCAACGTACATGTGTGAAATAGTTGACGAAACAAAACCTGGGTCAGTCTGGAGCGCTGCAAAAAACCGTGGCTTTAACAATCTCAAAATCGTGTTGTCTGAGATCGCGATTTTCGGTTTAAAACGATAGATAGTTCAGCCCTACCAGCCACTCTGCGGAGGAAACTCATTTTGGCCGCTTGTATCTGCGATCTTGTCCTTTCGGTCATTACCCAAAGCTCATGACCATAGGTGAGGGTAGGAACGTAGATTCACCGGTAAATCGAGAGCTTTGCCTTTCGGCTCAGCTCCCTCTTCACCAGTCCGGTACATCGACCACATCACTGCCGACGCTGCACCGATCCGCCTGTCAATCTCACGCTCCATCCTCCCCTCACTCGTGAACAAGACCCCGAGATCCTTGAACTCCACTTGAGGCAAGGACTCTCCACCCACCCGGAGAGGGCAAGCCGCCTTTTCCGGTCAAGAACCATGGCCTCGGATTTGGAGAAGCTGATCCTCATCCCAGCTGCTTCACACTCGGCTGCAAACCACCATAGTGTACATTGGAGGTCCCTCGGGATGCCAAAACTGAATTTTGTGCAAAATATCAGACATTTTAGAAAAAGTACTTTAATTAACTAAATTAACTTTAATTAAAAGTAACTTTTAATGTCCCATTCCTTGAGATAATGTGTACCTAAGAGGAGTGCATAAAAGTATTAAGTTATTTTAATCCAATATTGCTGACCCCTGGTGGTGCGGACGGCATTCGCGTAATAGTATTTTTTCCTTGTCTTGTCATGATCTACTGTGTCAAATTTCATGATTCTACACAAAAAATTATTTTGGCCCTGTTCCTTACCCTAATGCATGTTTGTTATGTTTGGGGGCGCTGATGAGCAATTTTATTTATTTTCGGAAAATGGAAATAGCCAAAAGTCAGAGAAGCGCGAGTTTTAACACTTGGCAAAATATCATTGTTCACTGGGTGAAAAATGGGTGAGTTGGTTAGGAAAAAAATAAAAATAAAGAAAGAATAATATTCTGATACGAGAACAATGTTCCGCTTTTTTTGGCTAACAAGCTATACATTTTCGGAAAGCTCTGGCACATTCCTACGTCATGGCGAGGGTCCCTGGTCACTATGGGCGAGTTACATCGTATCATTTCACTTCCCGGCCACTAGTACTATCGCTTTGCGATACTAATACGCCCTTCGCCAGCCTCTGGAGCTCGGGCCTAATAAACATGGCTTAATGTTCACAAGTCATCTGCATAATAGAGGACCTTTAACTGGCTTGTTTTTATTTTTGAAAGATGTCTATGGGACATTTTTAATCATGTGTTTATGGTCCTGAAATAGATTAAAAAAAAAAAAAAAAAAAAAAAAAAAAAACTCTGTGAGATCAATAAAGTCTTATCTTATCTTTTTTTTTTTTTTTTTTTTTAATTGTTGGATGCAGGTACAGAGCAGTGGATGGAGATAGGGCTGCCTGGGATCCAGAATGCACACTTCTCCAATACTTAACGAAGATGCAACTCTGGTCACTGGTGAATATTCCCGTGTTGAAATGGCCGTGACTGACAGGTGGAGTAGCCAATCAGGGACGTGTATGGCTGCTTACGGGAAAAATGAAAGAAAAAGAGATTATAGACGAATGAAAAACATGATGGATTTCTACAGAATCACATTGCAGAAATGTAATTTTGTTTGAAATGACTGGTGACCAATTAGCTCTTTTGTTTCGCATTTGTCACTGAAAAAAAAAATACTCTGATGATTGCACAAGATCATGTTTGGTTCTGGCTTGAGAAGTGACGAGGGTGTGGGACCACATTGATATCTCTCTGTATAAGACAGAGAGAGATGGAAATACAATTCAATGGTATTTTTTTTTTGTACCATGGAAGAAAGTGGTCAGTCAGAAACTCCACATACTTTAGAGAGGGCATTTTCACACCTTCAGGGACCCTAAAGGGGCTGACCAGCTCTCTCCCCATGATTCCGTCCCAAAGCATGACTCCGCCACCTCCTTGCTGATGTCATAGTCTTGTTGGGACATGGTAGCAGTCCAACCATCCACCACTCCATCCATCTGGACCATCCAGGGTTGCACAGCACTCATCAGTGAACAAGACTGTTCTGGGCCCACTGGAGCACTTTCTGCTTGTGAGCATTGTTTAATGGTGGCCAAATAAAAGATTTATGCCTAACTGCAAGCCTCTGGAGCATCCTACACCTTGATGTTCGCGGGACTCCAGAGGCACCAGTAGCTTCAAATACCTGTTTGCTGCTTTGTAATGGCATTTTAGCAGCTGCTCTCTTAATGCGATGTATTTGTCTGGCAAAAACCTTCCTCATTGTGCCTTTATCTGCTAGAATCTGTGTGTGCTCTGAATCAGGTACAAATCTCTTAATAGTACGATGACCACACTTAAGTTTTCGTGAAATATCTAAGGTTGTCATACCTTGTCCAAGGTATTCAACCATTTCACGCTTTTCAGCACTAGAGTATGAAGCGCCCCCTAGGCCATATATCAGGAATAGGTCACACATACGTACTAAAAGCTTACACGTGTACTACTTTTCCTTGCACACACACATGAAAAGCTTGCACACATACATTTTCTTGCCCATGCTAATGAATAGCTTGCACATAAACCATTTTTTATGAGCATGCCTGTCAAAAGCTCACACACAAACTACATTTACATCACACATACACCACTTTTGTCTTGCACATCCACTTCAAAAGCTCACACACATATTACTGTTATTTTGCACACACAGCACTTTTGTCTTGTACATCCACGTCAAAAGCTCGCACACTACATGTGATGTGAGATGTGAATGGTAAATGTTGTGTGTGGAAGGGAAAATTGTATGTGTGAGAGCTAACATTTGTAAATATGTGTGCAAGGGAAAATTGTATAGCCGTGTCCCAATTTGATGGCTGCAGCCTCTGAAGGCTGCTTTTTCGACCGCATGTCACTTCAGGCACGACAAGGCCTGTCCCATTTCATGCAGCCTGAAAACCAGCCTCATTTCCATGGGGATCGGGCCGTGAACGAAGGACACATCCGAGTATGCTTCGCAGCCTTCAATATCCCATCATGCACCACCGGGCGGCAGACAGATGTTCGAAAACACAGAGCGAAAACACGAAGCAAAAGGCCCGTCCGGAGAGCGGAGAAAACATGTGAGTACACACTTTTAACTTTAGGAAATCATCACTAACACAACTGTAAATGTAAAATATGGTCATAAACCACAAAACTATCAAATACATTTGTTCGTAACTATGTGAACCTCGGAGCTTTGAGCTACAAGTTTGGCTAGTAATCTGCAGGTAACACAATAAAAAGTCCGTTCAAAGTTTTGTATTTGGACAGATTTCCATCAAACACTAATAATATTTTTACTGCCAGGGGAAAAGAAGACCACGGAGGGATTGATGAAGCTACGAGGATGTTTTCATGTCTTTCACTTGGCCAGTGTAGCTCGGAGGCAAGATAAAAACAAACATTATTTCATGCATTAAATTTAAAAGACACAGTTTGACTATATCAAAGCTTACATTTACTTGTAAATCATGTTATATAAGCCTCCAACATATGCATTTAATTCTGGGAATACATTATCTGCTTTTTACAATCTGTGCATGTTTATAAAGTGAAGATTAAATAACACTGCCTGGACAGGTTAGCTAGAAGATGGACATTAGGCTCATTTAACAGGTGCAGACACTGGTGTAAATACTAGACACCTGTGTCCGTTATGCCTATCACATCTAACATAACAACAAGAAAACTGTTTGAAATGTTTTATATGAATTTTCTTTTCTCATTTGCAGCCTCCTGTATGAGGACACAATACTGCTGGAGCCACAGAACTGTTGGCTGATGAGATGTTCATGAGTCATAAAATGGGTCAAATGCAGATGACAAAGTAAAGCCAACACTGCGCTGGAGGTGTGCTGACCCAGACTCCTGCCCAATTAGGTATGTTGCATGTTGCGTTATTACTCCAGTAATAATAAAGGCTGCAAATTAATCATGCTCATATTGAAATCATTATTTAAATTGTGAAAATACGCATTTCTCAAATATGTGGGATTCCTCTATTAATTTAGCTGTTTCGATTTATATAAACAGCCTTTGGATTTGAATGTACATGCACTGTGAACCTAGTTTTGTAGTTTTCTTAATATGTGTGTCATTACAGGTTTTCGCTCTGCAGGACAGGACTTTGAACCAATCAGATGTAAGGCCCATTCTGCTCTTCCTCCTCCAGAAGACAAGGGATACATCACACTGAGAGATCCAAGTACACTGGGTCATGTCTCCACTGTCCATGCTGACTGTAGAAGACCTGTGGGGTCTCTGGTTGCATCACGCCTCCCTCCTGCACGAGCTGTCTGCTGCTGTCCCTAATGTGTCTTAATAGTGATGTGTCGTAACTTCTAATAAAAAAGTAAAATAGTAAAATGGTAGTTTCTTTTCATCTTAGCAGAGGAGCACCTAAACAGCTTAATCACTGAGGAAATATCCCATGATAGATGTGGCCTTATATGATCTTAACAAGTGTGCGAGAGAAAACTGAAAACATGTAATTTTCTCATAAGTTTATTTTAGGTGGAGATGTACAGCAGACTGAGGTCCACTCTGGCTCTCGTCTGTGTTGGTACATCCTCTTGTGAAGTAGCTGTTTTGTTTGTTTTAGCGCTACATTGGAGAAACAAAACAGCTACTTCACAAGAGGATGTACCAACACAGGCAAGACAGCCAGAGTGGACCTCAGTCTGCCGTACATCTCCACCTAAAAGCCATGGGACACTCCTTTGAGGACAGTGAGGTACAGATCTTGGCCAGAGAAATGAACTGGTTTGAGAGGGGAGTTAAAGAAGCTATTTTTGTCATAAAAAAAGAGAATCCTTCCTTGAACAGAAATGGAGGTCTCATATCATTTGTCTCCCATTTATAACTCTATCCTCAAACCTAAATCAAAACAAACAAAGAAAACAATAGGGCTAGCCAGGTCAGGTCCAGAGGTGTGAAAACACCCATTATGGCCCTGAATGTGTGTAGAATCCCTCAGTTGTCCAGGTAGAATCCATGGCAAAAGGAGAAATTTAATTTGTCAACTGGAGTTTATTTGGTCGCATAAACTCTGTCCAGTCTGTCTGTTCTGAAGAACTGAAGAAGCAGCTTGGATGAGCTGCGAAACGTATTCGACCAAATAAACTCTGTCCAGTTGACAAATTAAATTTCTCCTGCTTCTCCTGCTATGGCCCTGAATGGTTATGCTAATAAGACCCCACACTCCACTCCCATTGCATATTTAATAGGCCAACCTAACTAACAGAAACTGTAAACAAATAGGTGTGGTATTCTCAGAATAATTTTATTGTAGTTAGCTCCTCCCTTCAGGTAGATATAAAGCAGTGTCCACCAGCGTATGACCAGAACTGAAGAAGCAGCTTGGATGAGCTGCGAAACGTATTCGACGATCAAATAAACCTTTGTCCAGTTGACAAAATGAACTTCTCCTTTTGCCAATTATTAGAATAATTTGGTCTCAAAATCTGACAGTTTGATTACCCGGGCATAATCTTTGTTATTGATCCATGTGCATAATTGGCGTTAGCAGCATGTCTCGGTTGCTGGGCAATGAGAGCGACTCCGTGGGCTGGACCTGTCCCATTTCGGCAACGGCTTTGCAGTCCGCAGAAGCCAGTTTTATGGCTGCAGCCTGCACAGCCTTCGGAGGACCTGGCCTTCACAGCCTTTGGAGGCTGCAGCCATCGAATTGGGACACGGCTAGGGTCAAGGTCGATCTGGGCGGAGTCTCTGCTCGGTCCTCATTTAAATTTTAGCTCACACATACACCACTTTACTTTGCACATACAACATTTATAGAACACATATCACATCACAGTTTTGTGAATGGTAGTGCCCTATGTGTAAGAGAAAAGTGGTCTATGTGTGTGGTTTTTGAATGTGCATATGCAAGACAAACGTGATGCATGTGCAAAGTAAAAGTAGTATGCGTGTGAGCTTTTGAAGTGGATGTGCAAGAAAAAAGTGGTGTTATGTGTGACGTAAATGTAGTTTGTGTGTGAGATTTTGAAGTGGATGTGCAAGACAAAAGTGATGCATGTGTGACGTAAATGTAGTTTGTGTGTGAGCTTTTGACTGACATGCTCATAACAAATGGTTTATGTGCAAGAAAATGTGGTGTATGCACAAGCTTTTCATGTGCGTGTGCAAGGAAAAGTAGTACATGTGTAAGCTTTTAGTTGCATGTGTGACCTATTTCTGGTGTATGGCCTAGGGGGTGCCTCATACTAGAGAGATCCTTTTTCTTTCCCATATTGCTTGAAAATGGTGGTCTGCTTAATAATGTGGAACATCCTTCTTAAGTAGGTTTTCATTTAATTGGAGGCACCTGGCAAACTAATTGGCACAGGTGTCTAAGATTGATTTCACTGACCCAATGAGCCCTGAGACACAATACCACAATTCCATGAGTTTCACTGGAAAACAAAACATTTTACCTTTATGACACTTAAACACAATTTGCATAATAATTTGGAATGCGGTGTAATGTTTAACTTTTCTCTACATGACTCACTGTTTTCATATTTCCTGTATTATTATTTGTATTATTTGCTCTATTGACTGTATTAATACATGTTCTGTTAAGCGCCTTTGAGTGTCCAGAAAAGCGCTATATATTATTATTATTATTATTATTATTATTATTATTATTATTATTATTATTAATAATAATAATAATAATAATAATAATAATAATAAATAGTGAACGCAGCCACTCAATAAATCCTTTTCATATCTATCAATTTCATTTTAATTATTTCCAAATAACTTACTTTGCATAATCATAAAAAATATATTTCAAATCTTATTGCAATTCTTTCATTATATTTTTTTCAGCGCTTTTATGTTTATAACAGGGAGTGAAATAAGATCAAATATATGCATTGCCTTGAAGTGCACAGAGTTGCTTGTTCCTCTACCTGTGACAAGGGCCTACTGGCTTGTACCTGCCCCAGAATAAGATAAGATAATCCTTTATTTGTCCCACAATGGGGAAATTGCAGAATGCTTTAGACCACCTGTGGCTGTCCACCGGCCGATGACCTAAGTGACCAAAGTCATAATTATAGATTCCGCATGGTCATTGACAGAGACATTTGAGTGTACACTGTAATGTCATGACAGTCCCCGTAATAAGACTGTCTAAATAGAAGGTAAACCTTAGTCTGGCTGTGTGCCATTCTAGGAATGGTTTGATCTGGAATTTAAGAGCGGTTACCAATATTTCATATTTGGTTTGCTACTGTGGTCAATAACATATATTTGCAGACACCAATACAGCCTTTAAAATCCACAGCAAGCACAACAGATTTATATTCTTTTCACTTTTATAAAAAATAAAAACAAATGTATTTATCTGGGATAGAACACTACAGTCCCTGACAAAAGTCTTGTCACTTATCCATTTTGTAGAAACAAAAGCTTATAACCTGACTTTAAATTAATCGATTGGTTTTAGAAATGTCTCATATGAAAGCTAAAACCCTCCCAAATTATGCTCAATATACTAAAATAAATTTGCTTCACTGAAGAAAGATTGATCATTTAATGAACACAGAAAGGTCAGATTTTGGCAAGACAAAAGTCTTGTCGCCTTGTCATATGATGCACCCAATCCTAGATTACAGCCTCACCTCTGATCAGTTACTGATCAATCAATTAGTGGGTGTGTATAAAAAGAACCCCAGCACACCAGACCTTCACATCAACTGCAACTTGACCTCTGACAACATGCCTAAGATCCACCCTGAGACCAAAGCGTTAATTATCAAGAGGCTGAAGACCAGATCCACTGCTGAGGTGGCTGACACCTTCAATGTGTCTCAGCGTCAAGTACAAAGAATAAGAAAAAGATCTGAAAAGACTGGAGATGTTTTTGACAAGCCCAGGTCCGGCAGACCCCACAAGACAACTGCTCGGGAGGACCGTTTGTTGATTCGAAAATCCAAGGCCAGCCCCTTTTCCACTGCAGCAGAGCTCCACCAGGCCTGGTCACCTCAAGTCCCTGTGTCAACCAGAACAGTTTGTAGAATTCTGTCTCGAAATGGCCTCCATGGTCGAATCAGTGCACAGAAACCAGCACTAAACAAAAGGCAATTAAAAAACCGTGTGGCATTTGCCAGGGCCCACAGCCTGCTAAAAGGATGGACACTGGAAAAGTGGAAGAAGGTGGATTTCTCAGATGAATCCTCGGTTGAATTACATCACAGCCGCCGCAAATATTGCAGGAGACCTACTGGAGCCCGCATGGATCCAAGATTCACCCAGAAAACAGTTAAGTTTGGTGGCGGAAAAAACATGGTCTGGGGTTACATCCAGTATGGGGGTGTGCGAGACATTTGCAGGGTGGAAGGCAATATCAATAGCCTAAAATATCAAGAAGTATTAGCTACCTCTTACATTCCCAATCATAAAAGGGGTCAAATTTTGCAGCAGGATGGTGCTCCATCGCATACTTCCATCTCTACATCAGAGTTCCTCAAGGCGAAGAAGATCAAGGTGCTCCAGGACTGGCCAGCCCAGTCACCAGACATGAACATCATTGAGCATGTCTGGGGTAGAATGAAAGAGGAAGCATGGAAGGCAAAAGCAAAGAATCTTGATGAACTCTGGGAGGCATGTAAGACTGCTTTCTTTGCTATTCCTGATGACTTCATCAACAAATTGTATGAATCATTGTCGAACCGCATGGATGCAGTCCTTCAAGCTCATGGAAGTCATACAAGATATTAAATATGGATCTCACAGCACCACTACTTAATTCACTGACGTTATGCAACATATTTTTGTATTTGAAGTAAATTATTTGTTCAATTTTCTGTAGGCGACAAGACTTTTGTCTTGCCAAAATCTGACCTTTCTGTGTTCATTAAATGATCAATCTTTCTTCAGTGAAGCAAATTTATTTTAGTATATTGAGCATAATTTGGGAGGGTTTTAGCTTTCATATGAGACATTTCTAAAACCAATCGATTAATTTAAAGTCAGGTTATAAGCTTTTGTTTCTACAAAATGGATAAGTGACAAGACTTTTGTCAGGGACTGTATGGCCCTCATTTACAAAACTGCCGTATGGCGAAATCGGTGCGTTTATTTAGTGTACGACTCTGCGGGATTTATCAATACTGACGTGAGCACATGGTGCGCACAAATCATACGGCAGGT
This sequence comes from Taenioides sp. WSHXM2023, assembly GCA_029959045.1. Lineage (NCBI taxonomy): Eukaryota > Metazoa > Chordata > Actinopteri > Gobiiformes > Gobiidae > Taenioides > Taenioides sp. WSHXM2023. Next base: position 665,584 of record CM057089.1, on the reverse strand, counting down.
CTGCGTTGGCGTACATACACCCATTTCGAACAAACGCCAAAATGCAGAATGCAGAAAACAACTTTTAACTGCATGAAACGTATTGCCTATTAATACATTTGTTTTACAGAATCAGCCAAAATTCTGTTTTTTTTTTTTTGTTTTTTTTTTAAGTTTCGCAGAGTGTTTTAACTAAATTGTTCAGGCTACGTTTTTAAACTTTCCAAGTTATCTCCATGAGCTCATTGCTTTAAATATAAATCAGCAGCTGCAGCATAAGTTTGGACACAACTGGTTGCATATCAGCCCAGAGCAGAAGCACTGAGTTCAGGTAACAGCAGTAGTCAACAGTGGTAAAGACACGGAAGCACTCACCATAGCGCACTGCCTCTCTGGTCTGGACGGACCACGGGAGTTCGGTCCTACAGTGCCATCTCCGTGCATGTTCTAGCGAAAGCGAAGCTGCGCAGTTCGGTCCAGGTGGATTCATTAGGTGGTTCCGTCCTCCGTCCTGCTCGTATATACAGTGGTGTTCAAAATAATAGCAGTCCAGTGTGACTAACCAGATTAAGCCACGTTTTTAGTATATTTTTATTGCTACATGGCAAACAAGTTACCAGTAAGTGCAGTAGTTCCTCGGAAAACAAACAAGACCCAGCATTCATGATATGCAGCTCTTAAGACTGTGTAACTGGGGGCAATGAGTTGAAAGAAGTGTGTTCAAAAAAATTGTGTCTGCCGTTTACAATCTCTAAACTATTTTGTACAAACTTCTTTGTTTCTAGGATTTAGCAATCCTGTGAATCACTAAACTAATATTAGCTGTATGACCACAGTTTTTTATAACTGCTTCACATCTGTGTGGCATGGAGTCAACCAACTTGTGGCACCTTTCAGCTGTTATTCCCCTCCAAGATTCTTTAACAACATTCCACAATTCATTTACATTTCTTGGTCTTGCTTCATAAACAGCATTTTTGATGTCACCCCAAAAGTTCTCGATTGGATTAATGTCCAGGGATTGGGCTGGCCACTCCATAATATTAAGATTTTGCTTGTTTACTGGTGTGTTTCAGGTCATTGTCTTGTTGAAACACCCATTTCAAAGGCATGTCCTCTTCAGCATAAGGCAACATGACCTCTTCAAGTATTTTTGACATATGCAAACTGATCCATGATCCCTGGTAAATAAATTGGCACAACACCATAGTAGGAGAAACATGCCCATATCATGATGCTTGCACTACCATGCTTCACTGTCTTCACTGTGTACTGTGGCTTGAATTCAGAGTTTGGGGGTCGTCTCACAAACTGTCTGTGGCCCGTGGACCAAATAAGAACAATTTTACTCTCATCAGTCCACAAAATGTTCCTCCATTTCTCTTTAGGCCAGTTGATGTGTTCTTTGGTAAATTGTAACTTCTTCTGCACATGCCTTTTTTTTAACAGAGGGACTTTGCAGGGGATTCTTGTAAATAGATTAGCTTCACACAGACGTCTTCTAACTGTCACAGTACTTACAGGTAACTCTCTGATCATCCTGGAGCTGATCATTGGCTGAGCCTTTGCCATTCCGGTTATTATTCGATCCATTTTGGTGGTTGTCTTCCGTTTTCTGTCACGTTTCTCTGGCTTTGCTCTCCATTTTAAGGCATTGGAGATCATTTTAGTTGAACAGCCTATAATTTTTTGCACCTCTTTATAAGTTTTCCCCTCTCCAATCAACTTTTTAATCAAAGTACGCTGTTCTTCTGAACAATGTCTTGAACGACCCATTTTCCTCAGACTTTCAAAGAGAAATGCATGTTCAACAAGTGCTGGCTTCATCCTTAAATTGGTCCCACCTGATTCATACCCGTTTTGTCACAAAATTGCTATTTTTTTTAACACACCCCTTTCAACTAATTGCCCAATTGCACACCATTAAGAGCTGCATATCATGAATGCTGGGTCTTGTTTGTTTTCTGAGGAACTACTGCACCTACTGGTAACTTGTTTGCCATGTAGCAATAAAAATATACTAAAAACGTGGATTAATCTGGTTAGTCACATTGGACTGTTATTATTTTGAACACCACTGTATAGATACAGTCTAAGCTCCAGCTGGTTCCAGAAGGGGAAGTAAGACAAGTGCGCAGTGGATGGGTCCGAGTGGTTCTGTTCCACCCTTGCGCGCGTCTGGTTCCAAGGTCCAAGCAACAGCGATCCAGTTTGGGAAGTCAGAGTGGCAGCGTCCTCCACACGCCGGTTCAGTGCAGGGATAGCAAGACGATTACGCACAGTGGACTATGTCCGGGCAGGTTATCTGTCCTGTCTTCTGTGCCCGGGGGGGCCCGGCTGAGGCGCGGATCCGGTCCGTTATTTCTTGATCTGAGCGGCTCATCCTCCACGCACTTGGTTCTTCCCAGGAGAAGCGCTGAGGCACCAAGGCACCTAACACTACTCCCCGCTCCAGCTCATCTGAGCCGCGCCTGAACCAGAGCTGATGTCTGCTGGTTCAGGTGAGGCTGTTGTAGTGATTTGGAAGTTGAATTAATACATAATAAATGTAGGATATTTTTAGGGTTCAGATTTGTTTTCTGCAGATCACACATTTTCTGCATTTTACAATGAGCCAATGAACAGTTTTTGTATTTTTTTTTATTATTTCTTCATCAGATAAGCACAGCATTTCACCATATTCCACACCTTTATGCTTTAAATCCCAGGGGGTGAGGCCACTTGAAACATTTATCAATCGGTGCTTGTGCGTACGACTCAGTCGGAGTTCTTGCACACAGGTTGACAAATACCATTTACCCTCTGCCCTATGCAAAAATATACAGACAAATATACACCCTTTTCACCGCAATGTTAGTAAATGAGGACCACTGAGTTATATGTTAGTGGAAACATAACATTTAGCCCAACTGTTTTCTTCCATTTCCTTTTCTATTAGTCTTTTTTATTAGTCTGTTCACAAAGGCAAATCTGATGCACTGAGAACAATGAATAAATATCAATCAGATTTAAATGACTAGCAATATCTGCGGAAACCCTCTGACATCAGCCAATACCAATATTAGAACCAATATACTGCCCATCCCTAACTTGAGTAACAGAGCTTCAGACAGGGCAGTGCCTCTAATTAGCTCCTCTCTCAAATATTGCAAATTATGAATAAGAAAGGTGTTGGCTGGTACTAACCCAGTGACCACATTCTTTCTTGCTGTAAGCGAAGAATGATTCTGCTTCAAATGTATGTATGTCATACTGTACTGCGTGCATGTGTGTATGTGACAACTAAACTAAACTATGTTGAGTCAGGGAATCATCTGACTTGGTTTACAAAAGATTGGTCACTGAGTGACAGTTAGCCACATCGTTCTAGAGGTTACCTTAATCTGCGGGTACACTTACAGTAGACTATGTCATGACTTAGGTGGTCTAGGGTTTGTGCCAGTGCTAGGCAAACAGATAATATCTGGTTCCGTCAAGATATTGTGTCATTTTGTTTTCCTTTACCTCATGTGCAGGGATCACAACTAGCATTAAGACAATATATTAATTGAATAAGGCACGGGACAAAATATATTTTGTATTTATGAATGCGTTTTTGTAAATATGTCATATTAAAAAGGTTAGGTTCTAAGGTTCTAAACAACAAGCCAGGTTGTTTTTAGCAGCAGTTGCATTTTTTTTTTTTTTACTCTGTGGATATGGATTTTTACTGTACTGGTTCTGCGCTTTTTTTTTTTTTAACTTGTGAAGTGCGGTGCCCTTAACCAGTTACTATCGACTTATTGTTCAAATAATTGGAACAATATATTTTTGGGCTCAATACACCGCCAAATTATTATGCAAATTGTGTTTGAAGTGTCATAAAGGTAAAATGTTTTGTTTTCCAGTGAAACTCATGGATGGTATTGTGTCTCAGGGCTCATTGGGTCAGTGAAATCAGTCTCAGACATCTGTGCCAATTAAGTCCAATTAAAGGAAAAACTAATTGAGAAGGACATTCCACATTATTAAGCAGACCACCATTTTCAAGCAATATGGGAAAGAAAAAGGATCTCTCTAGTGCCGAAAAGCGTGAAATAGTTGAATACCTTGGACAAGGTACGAAAACCTAAAATATTTAATGAAAACTTAAGCGTGATCACTGTACTATTAAGAGACTTGATTCAGAGCACACACGGATTTGTGCAGATAAAGGCACAATGAGGAAGGATTAAGAGAGCAGCTTCTAAAATGCCATTACAAAGCAGCAAACGGGTATTTGAAACTGCTGGTGCCTCTGGAGTCCCGCGAACATCAAGGTGTAGGATCCTCCAGAGGCTTGCAGTTATGCATAAACCTTCTATTTAGCCACCCTTAAACAAAGCTCACAAGCAACAAACTGCTCCAGTGGGCCCAGAAATACACAAAGACTAATTTTCAAACAGTCTTGTTCACTGATGAGTGCTGTGCAACCCTGGATGGTCCATATGGATGGAGTGGTAGATGGTTGGTAGATGGTCACCATGTCCCAACAAGGCGGCGACGTTAGCAAGGGCGAGCTGGTCGAAGGTGTGAAAATGACCTCTGTAAGGTATGGACTTTTTGACTGCCCACTTACTTTCTCTCTCTCTCCCTCTCTCTCATATTTATTTATTTATTTATTTATTTATTTATTTATTTATTCATTCATTCATTCATTTATTCATTCATTTATTTATTACTGCACTACAAATTTGTTGCTTATTTAGTGGAAGGAATTTATATTTATTTTTAATATTTTATATATTTTAAATATTTTTACAATACACTTGACATAGTCATTTGCTATAATGGTTTTGGTTCTTATATATCAGACTATCATGTACAATATACTGCTCATTGTCTGTATTGCCATATTGTGATAATATCATATGTATTGCGCCATGTATCATGTATTGAACCCAGCATTTGAAGCCAGTGCTTCAGGACCTCTGCTGCTGCTGTATGCAGTCCATATAATGTGAAGTTTTGATGTGCAGGTTAAAGGAACTATGTAGCCTGCACTCTTACGGATTTAAAAAAGGTTCTACAATCACAGCTGAATTTGGGTTGCCAGTGGCTTAACCTGCAGATAGAGAACATGTAGCTGACGGTAATATGTCAGTCTATTTAAGATAACTTGCTTCATCAGACTTTGAATTTTGCCATTATGCAATTGAATTTATCACTTTTTTTTTTTTAAAGCTATCTAAAAAGACTCAAAAACCATCAAATTCCCTTGGATTGTGCCATCAACATATTTATTTGTAGTTGCTCTATGTTGCTACCTTTTCTGGTTCGATGGGTCCTCAGAAAATGGATAATTCAACTCTATACCCAGCAAAGAGGAGTCAGTACCTCCTGTTCATAAAATTTCTTAATTTTGGACATACCAGGCCACCCCCAGGTAAACTTGATCGATCAGTTACATCTAGATCATCCCTGGGAGCTTTGGAACTTGTGTTAATACTACTTTTAGCTGGTGATATTGAAATAAATCCTGGACCTGTACTGAGCAAAGGCCTGGGTGGAATACAGCTAGCAGGCCCAACATCTGCGCGAGCCAGGCCACATCCACAGCTACCCTGGTTCCTACCTCAGATGTTTGGGCTACAGCCACAGCTAACCAGGCTTCCACCACTTGGGCTACAGCTAATCAGGCTTTCACCACCTTGGCTACAGCTAGCCAGGTCTCCACCACCTGGGCTACAGCTAATTGGGCCTCTACCACCTTGGCTACAGTTAGCTGGGCCTTCACCACCTGGGCCACAGCTAATTGGGCTTTCACCACCTTGGCTACAGCTAGCCGGGCCTCCACCACCTGGGCTACAGCTAATCGGGCCTTCACCACCTTGGCTACAGCTAGCCGGGCTTCCACCACCTGGGCTACAGCTAGCCGGGCCTCCACCACCTGGGCCACAGCTAACCGGGCCTTCACCACCTGGGATACAGCTAACCGGGCCTCCACCACCTGGGCTACAGCTAACCGGGCCTCCACTACCTGGGCTACAGCTAACCGGGCCTCCACCACCTGGGATACAGCAAACCGGGCCTCCACCACCTGGGCTACAGCTAGCCGGGCCTCCACCACCTGGGGTACAGCTAACTGGGCCTCCATCACCTGGGCTACAGCCACAGCTAACTGGGACTCCACCACAAAAAAAGGATAGAAATCCTGTTTTCAAAAAACATCGGATATCTAAGATTTTTCATACACTTAATTAGGCAAAAACAATCTGGGATCCGCGGGCCAAACCAAAAGGCTTATTAGGCGGACACTTGAATATACGGAGTATGGTATCTAAAAATGAAGAGCTTCAATATCTCCTCTGCAACTCCAATATTGACTTTCTGGGGCTTTCCAAAACCTGGTTATCACACAACTCTCCAGACTCAATGGTAATTATGCCGGAGTATAAAGTCTACAGAAATGATAGGGCTCATGGGAGGGGTGGAGGTGTGATAAATGATGAATGCATAAATGGATAAATGATGAATGCAAGAAATGGATGAGAGAAAGAGATGAGCAACTAAAAAAGTATATCAAATCCCATCTCATCACAGACAGGTATAAATTTACCTCATTGAGAAATAAGGTTACTCAAATTATTCGAAAGGTCAAAGCAACATTTTTCATGAACATTATTTCTGAAGCAAACGGAAATTCCAAAAAGATCTGGCAAAATCTAAATAAACTAATTGGGAAGGACACAAAAGCAAAACAACAAGAAATTGAGCTAAAAATAGACAATATTACTGTGATCCAGATCTACTGACAAATGAATTTAATGACTATTTTCTCAACTCTGTTATGGAAATAAGTGAGTTATTTCCATCTCCTGATCTCAAAACAAGGTCCATTGATCACACGCAGTCTGTTTTTAATTTACGTGAAATAACAGGGCTGGAAGTGTCCAAAATTATTAGTTCACTAAAAAATTCAAAAGCCAAAGACATAAATGGACTGGACACTCATCTCCTAAAATTATGCAAAGACTCTCTTATTGCACCAATAACACACATGGTTAATTTATCTCTTAAACAGAGAGTTGTACCATTGTCCTGGAAAATGGCAACAGTCACCCCAATCTTTAAATCTGGTGACAGATCAAATATATCCAATTATCGACCAATCTGTATACTTCCAGTTATTTCCAAGGTTGTTGAGAGATGGGTAGCAAATATTATAAATCAACATTTACATAATAGTTCCTCTAACTTGCATGCCATGCAATTTGGTTTCAGAACAAACCACTCCACTGAATCTGCAAATAGTTTCTTTCTAGAAAATGTGAAAAGTAAATTGGATAAATATCCCTTTGTTGGTGCAGTGTTCCTTTTTGGCTTTTGACACTGTTAGCCATGAAATACTTCTAACAAAATTAATAGACTTCAACTTCTCGCCAGAGGCAATTCAGTGGATTAAATCATATTTAACTTAAAGAAAACAATGTGTACAAATTGATTGTGTAAAATCATCAGTGTTGGATGTCTCTGTCGGGGTTCCCCAAGGATCAATACTTGGCCCTCTGTTATTCTCACTGTACATAAATGACCTTCCCAAAACATGTAATAACGTGAATTTTCAAATGTATGCAGATGACGCTGTGATTTATACTCAAAGCAAGGAGCGTTAAAGAGGCAGCTTCCATTCTGACCTCAGCTATGGAACAAGTAAATGACTGGCTTTTTAAATCATGTTTGCTTCTAAATTCCCAAAAAAACGGTCTGTTTGATGTTCTCAAAGCAATCAAGAGAGATAAAAAGCTCCGGAGTATTCTTGAGAGGAGAAGAATTACAATTGGTCACAGAATTCAAGTATCTTGGTGTGATGCTTGATTTCACTTTGTCTTTCAAAAATCATATTAAAAAACTTGCCAATACTGTCAAATATAACCTTAACAATTTTAAACAAATCAGGTCTTTTCTAACACTTGGTGCTACTAGAATGTTTCTTCATTCAATGATTTTATCCCATATTGAATATTGCATCACAAGTTGGTCTCTCACCACTGTTACCAATTTGAAAATAATTGAATCATTGTTTAAAAAATCTCTTAAAGTTTTTGACCAAAAACCTAATTCATTTCATGTATGTAATATTTTAAATAAGTACAATCTTTTAAATTTTGAAAATTTTATAAACTTTAAGTATGTATGCTTTATTTACAAAGCGCTACATGGACTAGCCCCACCCCCCATGTCTGTCTTTTTCAAACCTAAGACATCAAGTGGTCCGAAAACCAGGACCTCCTCCAGAGGAGACTGTGAGGTCCCCAACAGAAGAACCGCCTTTGGACAGAACAGTCTCTCTGTGAGGGCTACTAACATCTGGAACAGTCTTCCTCTGCACATACAGGAGAGCCTTACACTGATCAGCTTTAAAACACAACTGAAATTAAAGCCGCGCGCGGCTATGGTGGCCCTCGCCCCAGTTCGCAGGCCCCCCCCGTGCGGCCGTGGGGGCCCCGCGATCGCTCCGGCTCGCCACTCGCTCTTCCCGACAGCAGCCCCGGTTGCCAGCTCGTCCACTGGAAAAATTATATTACACACCTTTAAATATGCCCCTTTAAATATATTGTAGAAATCAGTGCGCCCCTGCTGGTGAGCCATAAAAAATGCCACATGTCCAAAATATGTTGGCCAACCGTGAAAAATTCCCCATGTCCGTAATATATTTATTTGCTTGGAATCATGCATAGAATTTAATCCCCGAATTTGGTCCAGATCCAGACGTTTTTTGTTTATGCTAGGTGGCGCTATAGTGTTCACTTTTCATATACTTTATATTGTTTTATAATCAGGTCGAAATCAAACATTAGTGATTAAAATTTCAGTGCTATAGGACAAAGCATGTGTGTGTAATATATTTTAAAGTATTTTTTGGGGGAGTATTTGCGCCCCTGCTGGCCAACCGTGAAAATTGGCCCATGTCCGTAATACATTTATTTGCTTGTAATCCTGCATAGAATTTAATCCCCGAATTTGGTCCAGATCTGTTAATGTAGACGTTTCACGTCTATGCTAGGGGGCGCTATAGTGTTCACTTTTATTATATTTCATATTTCATTACATTCGGGCCGGGGTCCCGCAGTTGTGATTTGAATTTGAGCTCTCTAGGCCAATGCCTGTGGCCGTGAGAGGTCATCGAAAAAACAGGAAATGAAGGCGTTTTTCGCCGGCGTGCTACGGACAAACCGTAAAGAGTTGAGAAAAAACAATGCACATTTTTGTGAACCCATGTCTGTAGATGTGACATGTCAAATCTGAGCTCATTTGGACTAAACACAAAAGACTTGAACCTTTTTCCACACACCCAAGTCAAAACGGCGCAGAATTTTTGATCCAATATGGCCGACTTCCTGTACGTCACTGGGCAGTGTGACAATGACATTTTTTGTTTGTCTCCCTGAGCTCTATCACTGCTCCGAATTTCATCAGCCTACGCCAAAATATGCTTTTCAGCTGCCCATAGACTTTGAAATTTTGCATTTTCAAGGGGGCGCTGTCGAGTGGGGTCATTTTGGTCATTGTCGCGATGCCCATTTTATCAAATTTTTCGCCGGACCGGTCGATCTGATACCCCATGTGGGACTTTTCGTCGACGTTCAGGGGGTCAAAATTGCAATCGTTTGCAAGGAAAAATAATAATAATAATAATAATAATAATAATAATAATAATAATAAATAATAAGAAGAAGAAGAAGAAGAAGAAGAAGAAACCGAGGAAGAACAATAGCCCTCGCCACTGACTTTGTCACTGGCTAGGGCCAACTATGGCTGAAAACCAACCAGTCATGTGACCACTAGACTTTTGTTTGTGCTGCTTGTATTGTATGTTGTATTTTTATGCATTTACCTGCCTAGGGACTACGGATGAAAATTAGCTTTGTAGCTGAAATTTGGCATATTTACATTTGTTTTATACTTATGTTCATTAATGTGCATTGTCCCTATCAAATAAATAAATATTTCACTCATATGTGGGGATACAGATAGTTAAACATTAAGAGATTAAAAAAAATAAATTAAATAAAATAAAAAACGTGGCAGCAGGAGCACAGGTCCATGTTGCTTGAAGATTGATTTAATTTTACTTACAGCAAATTTGACTCAATGACCGTGGATTCTTAAATGTTAACGCAAACATGTAGTACTACTGGACCTTTACAACCAGGTGAGAGCATTATCACCACAGCGGGAGTCATCGTGTGCTTTCTGCCCTCATGTATGTACACGGATGTGCCCGTGCCACTTAGCGATGATCAGCCCAAGTCATTTTAACATCACCCCAGTGATCATGCACCAGCCCGACACCTACTAGCATTCCTTCAGCATTAGCTCTTAGCTCCAGTTAGCTTACCCGGAGACACCCCGGTCAGCGACGGCTGTTTGTGGAGCTCCTCTTTGGCTCGACCCGTGATGAGATGGCGAGAGCGCGGACATATATGAGCTCGTGGTACTAGGAGCACAGCGGAGCACACACAAGCGGAGGATCAGCTGTCCGAACCCTGTCTCACTGAAAACGGCACAGCCAACTGCAGAGCGTCTGTCTGACGTGGAAGCTCCAGCACCACGTGACGTGATGAGGCGTTCATGACCGGCTCCGAGAGAACCTACAACCTTCAGGTTGGCTGGGAGACTTCACTGAGCGTCTGTTTCCCCCTTTCTCAAGTCTCATCAGCATGGACAAGGCTGTTGAACTCTGTTTTCAATATGATTTTTTGGGGTACGTCCAAAACTTTTTTTGTTTGACAGTTTTTTTAATCTTATACATTTTCAGCTGGACTTCATAATGAGATCCCAATATGTGTTTTTAAAGTTTGTTTTTTGTTCAAAGTGTGTATGTGCAGCCAAGTGTAGCTGTGACGACGTGTCCTCGAACGCCACATGGATCGACTACTATAGTCACAAGTGGAAATAACTAATTTAGTTAAATAACTGCAAATATACTAATGTACGAATTCGATGCTAGTTGTGGCCCTCTCTCAGTTTCCTTCACGGTTTCAGAATTTTTGCCCTTCTTTCGTTCTAATTGCGCGCAGGCGCATTGGCTCAAAGGGAAGTGTATTGATTGCGGAAGTAGACCATGTAAACCGATCATGTAGCGCTATTTGGGCATATTTTGAAGTCGTTTTTTGAACGTCAGCTGAAAGTCTAGCGTAAATCTTAACCGGGTAAGGACTGCCGTTAACATACAGTTACAGAATCATTTCTATATAGGTTCTACAATAAGACTATAAAGGCAGACAGTCTGAATTAACGTTAGCTACGTTAGCAGAGAGAGTCATGCAACGTTAACCTAAAGATAATTGCGGATAAAGCGCTTCCCCCATTTTAATGTAATAATTTCTTACGTTACATTTATGTTGTTGGATGCTGAATTGTTAGAATATCTAAAGTTACCACAAGTCCTATAAATAGAAAAGGTCCTTTAAAGGTGCTCTATGCAACTATTCTGCTGGAGACTGGAGAGGGTCCGCGACTTGTTTTAATGGAGATTACATTGATATGCCTGGAATGTTCCGCACTATGGCATTAAACTTTTCTATCACCATGGAGTGAAGCTGATAACTCCACTATTGTATAGATATGTATAGAGGTGAGCCCATTCACAATAAGAATGCACGTTTAAGGGGTTGCAATGAATACATCTGTTACTGAATGAAAAAATGTAAGCTCACATACAGTCCCTGACAAAAGTCTTGTCGCTTATCCATTTTGTAGAAACAAAAGCTTATAACCTGACTTTAAATTAATCGATTGGTTTTAGAAATGTCTCATATGAAAGCTAAAACCCTCCCAAATTATGCTCAATATACTAAAATAAATTTGCTTCACTGAAGAAAGATTGATCATTTAATGAACACAAAAAGGTCAGATTTTGGCAAGACAAAAGTCTTGTCGCCTTGTCATATGATGCACCCAATCCTAGATTACAGCCTCACCTGTGATCAGTTACTGATCAATCAATTAGTGGGTGTGTATAAAAAGAACCCCAGCACACCAGACCTTCACATCAACTGCAACTTGACCTCTGACAACATGCCTAAGATCCACCCTGAGACCAAAGCGTTAATTATCAAGAGGCTGAAGACCAGATCCACTGCTGAGGTGGCTGACACCTTCAATGTGTCTCAGCGTCAAGTACAAAGAATAAGAAAAAGATCTGAAAAGACTGGAGATGTTTTTGACAAGCCCAGGTCCGGCAGACTGTTCGGGAGGACCGTTTGTTGATTCGAAAATCCAAAGCCAGCCCCTTTTCCACTGCAGCAGAGCTCCACCAGGCCTGGTCACCTCAAGTCCCTGTGTCAACCAGAACAGTTTGTAGAATTCTGTCTCGAAATGGCCTCCATGGTCGAATCAGTGCACAGAAACCAGCACTAAACAAAAGGCAATTAAAAAAACGTGCGGCATTTGCCAAGGCCCACAGCCTGCTAAAAGGATGGACACTGGAAAAGTGGCAGAAGGTGGATTTCTCAGATGAATCCTCGGTTGAATTACATCACAGCCGCCGCAAATATTGTAGGAGACCTACTGGAGCCCGCATGGATCCAAGATTCACCCAGAAAACAGTTAAGTTTGGTGGCCGAAAAATCATGGTCTGGGGTTACATCCAGTATGGGGGTGTGCGAGACATTTGCAGGGTGGAAGGCAATATCAATAGCCTAAAATATCAAGAAGTATTAGCTACCTCTTACATTCCCAACCATAAAAGGGGTCAAATTTTGCATACTTCTATCTCTACATCAAAGTTCCTCAAGGCGAAGAAGATCAAGGTGCTCCAGGACTGGCCAGCCCAGTCACCAGACATGAACATCATTGAGCATGTCTGGGGTAGAATGAAAGAGGAAGCATGGAAGGCAAAACCAAAGAATCTTGATGAACTCTGGGAGGCATGTAAGACTGCTTTCTTTGCTATTCCTGATGACTTCATCAACAAATTGTATGAATCATTGTCGAACCGCATGGATGCAGTCCTTCAAGCTCATGGAAGTCATATAAGATATTAAATATGGATCTCACAGCACCACTACTTAATTCACTGACGTTATGCAACATATTTTTGTATTTGAAGTAAATTATTTGTTCAATTTTCTGTAGGCGACAAGACTTTTGTCTTGCCAAAATCTGACCTTTCTGTGTTCATTAAATGATCAATCTTTCTTCAGTGAAGCAAATTTATTTTAGTATATTGAGCATAATTTGGGAGGGTTTTAGCTTTCATATGAGACATTTCTAAAACCAATCGATTAATTTAAAGTCAGGTTATAAGCTTTTGTTTCTACAAAATGGATAAGCGACAAGACTTTTGTCAGGGACTGTATTTAATGGCAAAATTATAACATCTCCATGGAGACAAGCAGCTGACACTAGATCAAGGAGAGTTACATAGTGCATCTTTAAGGGTTATAAAATGCCACATGTACTAGTATCTCTGGGTTTGTCAGGATAACAAAACTTCAGTTGCTAGACTAATGAGTCTAAAATGCACTTAAACTACCGCTAATACAAAATGAAAAGAATGTCCTATTGCAGCCCACTAATGCATTTTGAACAAAATTAGTTGCAATCACTGCAACTGAGGTAATTTCTTTGTGTTCTGTTTTGCCTGTTTTTATGTATTTCAGCAAAAAAAAATTTTCCCCTCTTTACTGTTGGTAGGTATCAAATTGGTCAAATGGGGACACCTGGAACATTTCTTGTATAAAACTGGAATAGATCACTGATTTTGGAAAAATCTACTAGGACATGGGACACAGGGCTCAAAACTGGGACTGTCCCGGGTCAATAGAGATGTCTAGTCCAAACGCCAAAGCACTACTGATACTTTGTTACTGATGTCATCAACATTAGCTACTGTAGGTACTACTCTGTCTGAAGCTCCATTAGATTTTAATCTGAGCTTTGTTTTAACACAATCTGACCAGAAAGAACTCATTTGGCTGAAACTACAACAGGTGAGATGATTTGTCTCTCAAGTATAAAATTACAGTCACAGGCTAGCTAGCATTAGCCAACAGTTAGACACACTTTTTTGTTTAAACACCTAAATGGGACCATCAACGCTTATAGTGATCACAGGCTCCTGAAAACGTGTTGTTTAAATCCATTTTGTATTTTTTTCTCAAGTTTTTAGCACTACAAAGTCAACTGCGGTGGTAACAGTTACGAAAAAAGATGACAATATTAAATGCTAATCTTAAGTATTGTAAAAGCAACTAGCTAGCTAAGTTAATGTGTTCTTATTTGTAAAATGAACAAATCTGTGTGCAGTCTCATAATAGAGTGATGGGTCTTTATTAGGCTGTATGAAAGTGAATTTTTCACTGTGTGTATGTCATTAATTGTGACTTTTTAACAATAAGTAACACAAATATTTCCAGCCCTATGGTGTTCCAGGTCGTGGAAATGCAGTCAGTAATAGGGCTACTTAAACGTGTGAATGAAATAAAGCACATTCTCTGGTATGTTTTGGGGAGGTAACGGATTATAACATGGCTTAAACTTCAGAAGAGTCACTTTAGTGTTATGTAGGACCTTTAAATAAATAAATAAATTGATCAGTTTTATATAGTGGTATAGTGGACACTCAAAGACACTTTACAGAGCATAATTCATTCAAGCTACACTCAGTGGTGGTAAATTACTATTGTAGCCACAGCTGCCCTGTGGCAGACTGATGGATTGCTTGCTCACACCAATTTCACACTAGGCAATGTGGGTGAAGTGCCTTGCCTAAGGACACAACAACAGGTTTTTGCCACTGATTTTTCCAACATTCTAACATCCAAGTACTAAACAGGTCCAGCCTTGCTTAACTTCTGAGATCAGACGAGATTAAGCTTTGACAAGCCAGCATGGCCACACCTTTAAGTTGTCTTATTGTGCTCCAGGTGGATCAACTGGAGATGGGAGACCCCTCAGATGTGAGCCTGACTCCAGAGGAGCGTGTTCGGGCTCTAACTAAAAAAGGCAGCTCTGTGGAAGTCTGTGATGATGTTCCTCCTCGGCGATACTTCCGTTCCGGCATGGAGCTAATCCGCATGGCCCATGTGTATACCGAAGAGGGCAACATCGAGCATGCCTTCATCCTCTACAACAAGTATATCACGTAAGAGCGGCACTAAACACTTGGCCTGTTATCATCCAGAATCAAGGTCACTCATCTTCTCCACTAAGTTGTCTTCACCTTGTGAGAAAATTCAACATTTGTGGATTAATTTATAAAACTCCAAATTCCCCATAGAGTTATAGATACTGTCCCCTGTGCTCCATCTGAAATTATGACATTATCTAACTGTAGAAGGTGAGCACAGCCTAGCCTCTAGCACTATACATATACACACAGATGGTTTCAGAGATTTGCAAGCTAATTTTTTTCTGGTTGTATGAATGAAATGAACATCTACAACTTCTACAGCTTGTAAAAATTCTTTAAAATTGTGTTTATATCAGCATTACAAGAGGACCTTGTCACCATGGCCATTTTTGACTTAAGAGTGTGGCTCTTTGCTGACTGCCCCACTGTATTTCTTTGGGAATTAGCATTAGAGTATTTGTTATTATAAATCAATAGTTAGTAATGGATAAGGTCAATACTTGATTGGAAGACACTTGTCTGTTTATAAAGGAAGCTTTTTTTTTGTCTCAAATCTAATACTAACCTTGAACTATTATTGTTAAAATAGTTCCACAATGTGAAGTAATCTGCATACAAACTGAATGAAGTTATGTACCTTTCTAATTTTATTTAGGTGAGCCTTAACTTCAAGACAGAAGCAATTCCTTTATAAAGGCTCATGTATGTTGATAATGTTGTCAGTGACTTTCTAATAGTAACTCTTTGTTTGCTGTGCAATGTTTTAAATGTTGAATTATAATAGCAATACTCTGCTAATTCCTCATAGGAATACAATGTAAAGATCAGCAGTCAAAACTAGTCCATCTGTATCACAAAAAGGCCCTTTGTTACCAGTAAGTAGTATATTATATACTAATTGGCATGAGCATATTTCTTCCACATCACAGATTGTTCATCGAGAAACTTCCCAAGCATCGAGACTACAAAACTGCCAACATTCCAGAGAAGAAGGATACACTGAAGGTGATTATATATTTTATATGTATATTATATAGAAAGACTAAATTCTGAAATAATAAACAGGGTCAAGGTCATTACTTAATGTTCTCTTTTTCTGCAGAAACTGAAGGATATAGCATTTCCCCAAGCAGAGATCCTGAAAAAAGCACTTTTGAAAAGATTTGAACTAGAATATTCAAATTATCTACTAAAAAAGGTAATCACATTTAATTACAATTCACACAGACAGTTGTTTTAAGAATTCATCAGTACTTCATCATAGTACATTGTTGTGAATAGTTGTAAAAATGATAAGTACAATAATATAGCTATTTCAGTAAATGTGTAGAACTTGGGACTGATCAAAATGAGCCCACACAGAACCGGCCTATCTTCTGTTTCTGTTTTGAGACTCAAATCTGTCAGAATTGAGTCTCACGCGCTTCGCACTACACGAGCTGCTTCAGCACTCCCCACACTAGCAACACCAAATGACACAATAGACATATCGGTCACGTGACTTTTCTTAAAGTGACACAGGCGTGACACGACACAGGCTGAGCTGAACATGTGTCAACGCGTCGACTCGTTTGGCCCATCACTAGTCTACTCCATTCAGTGTAGAGAGGACTGCAGTGATTGTTACATTGGAGAAACAAAACAGCCACTTCATAAGAGGATGTACCAACACAAACAAGAAAGCAGCAGTGGACCTCAGTCTGCCGTACATCTCCATCTCAAAGCCACCAGCCAGTCTTTGTGGGTATGGAGGTACAAATCTCAGCCAGAGAAAAGAATTGGTTTGAGAGGGGAGTTAAAGAGGCTATTTTTGTTAGGAAAGACAGTCAGTCTTTGAACAAAAATGGAGGCCTCTGGAGAGCTTCAGAAGTCATCTTTCTCCCATTTTCAACTCCATCCTCAGACCTATATCAACACAAAGAAAACAATAGTGTTAGCCTGGTCAGGCTCAGAGCTGTGAAAGCACCTATCAGGGATCTTAATGATTATGCTAATATGCCTCAGGCCACTTAGTGCAGTTCAGTAAACCTAGCTAACAAACAGAAACTGTAAACAAGTAGGTGTGTTAGTTCAGAGTAGTTTTAATATAGTAGAGCAGTGTCTACCAGCAATGTGACCAGAACAGAAGAAGCAGCTTGAATGAGCTGTAAAACGTATTTGATCAATAAAACTTTTGTCCTGTTGACAGAATTTAATTTTTCCTTTGCGATGGATCCTACCTGGACAACTGAGGGATTTTACAAACATCTACAGACAAAATAGCAAAATAAAAAACACCAGCATCATATAGAGCGGGTTAATACGACCATTTAAAGACCAAAATGACGAGGCTCACTGCAGCAGTTGCAGAGAGAGGGGTCATAATTTTTCAATATAAAGTAAATTGGAGTCAATGGAGCTGGAAGCACGCTCATGCTCACTTCCTATTTGGAACACGGCAGTTTATTATCCCTCCTGAAGCTTCTGTTACCTGTCGTCCTCATTAATTATTATATTAATTTCTAATTCCCTCCTTAATATGTATGTCATGCATTTTTCTAATAGCGTAATCGAATATGTCTTGAATGTGTTAGAAGGCGGAGGAGGAGGCTCTGGCCCAGGAGCAGTCGAGGCAGCAGGCACTGGACGCAGAGCGGGTTCGTGTGGCTGAGATGCTGCGAAGACAGAGAGAGCAGGAGCAGTTCAGTGCCTTTGAAGAGATGATCCGCCGCCAGGACCTGGAGAAAGAGCGCCATAAAGTCCTGTTGGAGTTTGCCACCCCTGTGACCCCTGGCCCAGACACACCACTTCTCCCCGGTATCATGGGCCCCCCAGCACTGGGTCCCAGCGCTCCAGCCAGCATCACTAACCCTCAGCACCAGCATTCTGCTGTCAGCTCCCCCACACCCGTCCCTCCTGCTTTTGACCGCTCGCTGAAGCCTGGCTCTCTCAGCCACAGCAGCAGCAGTGAGTGCCTTGCTGTTCAAGCCATTTGCCCTTTTTTGGACCGGACTAATTGTTACTGCACTTTTCTGTTTGTAGATACAATGGTAGATGCCCTGCGCCAGCTGTTTATACCCTCAGAGCTGTGCCAGAGGTTTCTGCAGTTGGCAGAGGCCAATACCATCCGAGCAGTAGAAACATGTGGCATTCTTTGTGGCAAACTGGTAACTGCAGAATACACAACAATATTGAACTTCCATATGAATGTATGTGAGTTGACTGAAATAAAAAGTCTAAAGCTAACTCTGGTACAATGCATCAAATAGCAACATTTTTGGTTCCTTTTTAAATAATAATAAATAGGGCTGCAACTAACAATTATTTTAGTAGTGTATTAGTCAGCAATAATTTTTTTATATAAATCGATTGATGACAGAAGGCTTCTAGATTAAGAATATTTACAAATAGTGTGTTATTGGTGAAAATTTCTTTTTGTTTCTTTTTTGACATTTTGATATAATAATGCCTGTGTCTTTGTTAAAAATGTCTTTTCATTTGCATTTTAGAGTGCACATAATGACTGATTATTTGTTACTTTGTATAGCTAGTCACAATTAGTTGATGAATCATTGTAGCTCTAATAATACATAATAGAGATGGTTGACACAAAATCAGGCTGACCCACATGCTTTAACTTAATGCGTGCTGTTCATTTGGATATAGTTATCCCCAGTTCTTAATCAGACCATCCTTCTACAAACAATATTTGATATAGTAAAATGATTTGTGTGTGTGCATGTGTTGCAGACAAGAAATGCCTTCACAGTGACCCATGTGATCATTCCAAAGCAATGTGGAGGGCCTGACTACTGTGACACAGAGAACGAGGAGGAGCTCTTCCTCATACAGGATCAGTACGACCTCATCACTCTAGGCTGGATACATGTGAGTATGAAATTACCTTCATGATGATACTATATGATCACAGTGCCCATAATACCATATGGCACAATACTGTGCAGCTTAGTAAGTATTGTTCAGAATGGAAACGAGGGACTTAGTATTTACAACAGACAAGACATCCTCATGTTGCAATGCAAAGTTCAATAGCCCAAACCAGCAGAACCTCTCCTTCACACAGCATACAGGATCAGTGTGTCTCTGAAGCTGCTCTCCAGAGGACAGCCCAGGACCCTCCTGTCCCCCACCTCCTGTACTGAGCTCAGAGGACAGCCTCCTGTCCCCTATCTCCTGTACTGAGTGCAGAGGACAGCCCAGGACAGAACTGGATTTGTTGATGTCCAATTTCTCTCTTCTGGCTCTTGGCGAGGGCGGACGCATTTTTCTCCTCTCCTGCCTTTATCTTCCCTGCTTTGCTTCTTTGTCTCATCTAGTCTAGTGTTTTTATACCCTTGAGAGACTCTCCGCTCTGCTCTTCTGAACCTAAATTAACTATGGATTTGATAAATTGGTCTCTTAATGCAATTGACACCATTTTTTTTCGATGAGGAACGCAGGTTTGGGGGAACCTGTTTGCCCTTCCGGGACATTCGCAGTGGGCTTCATGATGGATGGGTGGGAGAAGTGGCGCATTGTGTGTCTGGCGGCTCTTTCCATGGAGGACATAGAAGACATTTACCTATTTGGAACCATGATTACAGGACTTTAGCTGATCGGATTAGGCATGGCCCTGATTTTTCGGAAAATTCAAATTACTGAGGCAGCTGTTCAAAGCCCCACCTGGCTGCCCGGAATGATTGAAACGGGGGGCAAAGCTGCGAGTACTCAGACTGTGACTATGAGTCATGTTTTAGAGGGAGAAGACTTCTTGACTTCTTGGCTTCTTGCAAGGAGGAATAGACAGACCTTGAGACCAATATGGACAACAGAGAGTAGTGTGGAAATTGAAATGCAGCTGCTCACCCCAAACCCAAACAACACAAATCTTATCTTATTGGCCTTCCCTAGCCAGCACCGGTCTAGGCCAAGGCGGGCTAGAATCAACTCTCCTGGAGATTACAGCAGGGAGATGCCCTCCACCCCACTTAAACACCTGCGGATGTTGACTTCGTCTGGGACGCCAGGTGGAGCAACTCTCCAGGCCTACACCCCATTCCACCCCTTCGCACCCTTGTCCACCCAGCATGGCGGGCGGGTCTATTGAATCCAGCACCCACTGGCTGCAGGATTCGAATGGCTGCTTGCCTACGTTGGGTTATCTCCACCCCCCTCTCCTCCCCGGTTGCAAGTCTAGTTGTAATGTTGTATTGTGTTTTGACTATGTGCTGATGTCGCTGAGGTGTTTTTTTTTTTGTTTTTTTGTGTCTGTGTGTGTGTGTGTACTGGTCCCATATTATGCATGGTCTGGGGGTTGTTCTTTTTTTTTTCTTCTCCCTCTATCCTCATGTTTTTTGCTGCATTGTTTTCTTCCTCTTGCTGCCTGTCTTCTGGTCCGGTCCATGTCTAGCCTCCACATGTCATAATGTACTGTGTGTTTGTAATGTATGGATGGGGTGACAGGTCCCATTTCGATTCCTTTGTATGTCTAGTACATGTGAAGAAATTGACAAATAAAGGCATTCATTCATTTGTTCCCGTCCCTCTCTGTGATGCCCAAACCACCAAAAGGTGGCAGTATCCTTTGGGGGTAGAGCTGATCTGGCTCTTCCTGTACATTACAGCACAGTGTGCACTATTTTTGTGCTCATGGCCACATTGGGCCAGATGCATGCAAGTGTGCTCCAGGTTAGTAAGCCCCGTTTGACCAGTAAAACATGCCACGTTTCTCATACTTATGTGTGTGATGGGGTCTTAGTCCAGTGCGAAACGTGCTGCTGATTAGGCAACTAAAAAGAGCTTTCAAAACTGTTACGAATTTAATCTGCCTTTTTACTTAGTAATACCAAAAATGCCAAATCTTCAGCTAACTCATGCACTTCTCCTTTCTGTCGTTGTTTCATATAAATCCTTATAATCTAAATAAAGTGATTTGTACACTAATAGCAAATACAAATGTTGGTCAACTATGACACCATTGACCGATTAATCAACTAAAGGACTACAACCTAAGTAGACGCACTTGTGTGATGAATTGAAGTTTGTGTTTGAATTGAAGTTTGTGTTTTTAGACCCACCCCACTCAGACGGCCTTCCTGTCCAGCGTGGACCTGCACACGCACTGTTCCTACCAGATGATGCTGCCCGAGGCCATCGCCATTGTCTGCTCACCTAAATTCAATGAGTGAGTGAAGTCATATAGAGTCCTGTTATTTATTTATGTGTGTACACAACAATAATAACACATTTTCAATAAGAAATTTTGAAGCACGATATATTGCTACAGAGAAATATGATAAACAATAATACTGAAACTACTTTATGCCACTGGCACAAAGCAGTATAATCGCAGTAAACCTATTTTTAAAAATATCATAATAAGGCCTGAGCTGCAACAAATAAATAGCAGAATGAACAAATAATTGGCCATAATTAGAAGTTATTTATTCTACCCTCTACAGCTAAAATCTTATGCCATTACATAAAACTGGCAGAAATGGTGGCCATACCGGTTTGTCAAAGACTGATCTGTAAGATCTCAGAAGCTTAGGCAAGGCACTTCACCCACTTTGCCTAGAATGACTGTTCTGTGTGTGAGTGTTGGTGGTGGTTGGTGGGGCCAATGGCTCAGATTGGCAGCCTCGCTTCCGTCGGTCTGCCCCAGGCCAGCTGTGGCTACAATAGAATCTTATCACATTTGAGGGTGGGGTGAATGAATAATGCACTGTAAAGTGCTTTGAGTGTCTTAAAAGGCACTATATAAAAAGAGACTGTACACACACTAAATACTGAGTTCCAGCTTTCGCATATTGAACAATAAGTCGATAAGTAATTATCAGCAGGCCTATACTTGGAGACCTTTACATGTCCAGTAATCAGATCAACTAAAATAAGTTGTAATGTAATCCAAAACCTGGTCACAAGTCTGTCACTGAATTTTAGAGGAACTGTGGTATTTGGAAAACAAAACACAATGGATCTCATTTACGAAACTGCCGTACAGCGAAATCTGTGCGTATATTTGGTGTATGACAAAAACGAAGTGCTCTGCAGGATTTATCAAAACTGATGTGAGTGCAAGGTGCGCACAAATTGTACGGCAGGTCTGTGTTGGCGTACCACATACACCCATTTCAAACAAACTACAAACTGCACAGGAAAACAAATTTTAACTGCGTGAAACGTATTGTCCCTTTTTAGACTCAGTTGAGCCAAAATTCTTTTATTTTTTGATGTTTGGCAGAGTATGTTTTAACCATATTGTTGAGGCTGCGCTTTTAAAACTTTAAAACTCATCACAAGTCATCACCATGAGCTCATTGCTTTAAATAAACCAACAGCAGCATAACTTTAGACACAACTTGTTGCATACCAGCAACAAGCAACAGCGGCAAAAACACGAAAGCACTCACCATAAGCGCACTGTCTCTCTGGTCTGGGTGGGCCCGGGAGTTCGGTCCTACGGTGCCATCTCCGTGCACGGGTTCTGGTGAAAGTGAGGCTGCGCAGTCCAGTCCAGGTGGGTTCGTCAGGAGGCTCCATCATGCCGATTCCAGACAGGGGAAGCAGGACCAGTATACAGATCTGAGTGGTTCTGTCACGCCCATGCATGACTGGATCCAAGCATTCAGTGCATATCCAGTCCGGGAAGACAGAGTGACGACATCTCCCCTATGCGGGTTAGCTGTCCTGTCCGCCTCGTGTCCCAGGGGTCCTGCCTGTTCCAAGGTGAAGCAAAGATGGGGGTAAAGCACTGATCCGGTCCGGTCCGTTATATCTTGTTCTGAGCAGATCATCCTCTGCGCACTTGGTTCTTCCCGAGGGAAGCACTGGTCAGACCGAGGCACCTAATACCACTCCCCACTCCAACTCATCTGAGCCCGGCCTGAACCAGAGCTGCTCTCCGTTGGTTCAGGCGAGGCTATTGTATTGATCAGGAAGTTGAATTAATAAATAACAAATGTAAGATATTTTTGGGATTATGATTTGTTTTCTGCAAATGACCCATTTTCTGCATTTTACAATGAGCCAAACAACATATTTCTTCTTTTGTAATTCTTTATGATTTCCTCTTCAGATAAATGCAGCATTTTGCACAATTGGCTCTAGAAGAGGCATACACAAGTTGGTTCTCCCTTGTATTTTGTGTAGTAATTTTTCTTAAATGAAAAGATATGCGATCATGAACACAGCCATTCTCTGTAGGGCTGGGCAATATTTGTATTTGTAACATGTATTTTTATTGTACTGATCGATAACTGTTTCTTGTTTTTAGTATAACAACCAGTTAAAATGTTTTTTCATCTAACCCTAACTCTTCACCAAACCTTTTCGAGGATTGACAGTGGACCTCCCTCGTAAAAATCCCATTGGCTATTTGCTTTTTTTTTTTTTTTTTACATGTCATGACTCATACATGGAACATTGTAAATGTGCTTTATAAATACATGTGGACAGTAGGCCTGTCACGATAACAAATTTTGAAGTGTGGCGGCATGGTGGCTGAGTGGCTAGCACTCATGCTTCACAGCAAAGTTGTGTGTGGAGTTTGCATGTTCTCCCTGTGTCTGGGTGGGTTTTCTCCGGGCCCCCCCATCAAACATAAAAAAAAACATGCACCAGGTACTACAGGTGGAAATTAGCTCTAGTACTACAACCTGGCACAATGCATCTCTCCTGTTAGGGACAGTGCACAATATACATTAACCTTGTCTCATAAATAAAATAAATAAATGATATTCTGACAAAGTAAATATAGATGTAGTATCTGTTTCACCATTTGAATCTTGAGAACCATACAGCCCCTTTAAGTGAGTTATGAGGGGTCTCTGCATTCTAAACTGTCGAGGTGGCCCAAGTGCCCCGCACTCTAAGAACATCTGGAAATGTTTAAGTCCGTATCTCAGACATATACAGTCCCTGACAAAAGTCTTGTCGCTTATCCATTTTGTAGAAACAAAAGCTTATAACCTGACTTTAAATTAATCGATTGGTTTTAGAAATGTCTCATATGAAAGCTAAAACCCTCCCAAATTATGCTCAATATACTAAAATAAATTTGCTTCACTGAAGAAAGATTGATCATTTAATGAACACAGAAAGGTCAGATTTTGGCAAGACAAAAGTCTTGTCGCCTTGTCATATGATGCACCCAATCCTAGATTACAGCCTCACCTGTGATCAGTTACTGATCAATCAATTAGTGGGTGTGTATAAAAAGAACCTCAGCACACCAGACCTTCACATCAACTGCAACTTGACCTCTGACAACATGCCTAAGATCCACCCTGAGACCAAAGCGTTAATTATCAAGAGGCTGAAGACCAGATCCACTGCTGAGGTGGCTGACACCTTCAATGTGTCTCAGCGTCAAGTACAAAGAATAAGAAAAAGATCTGAAAAGACTGGAGATGTTTTTGACAAGCCCAGGTCCGGCAGACCCCACAAGACAAGTGCTCGGGAGGACCGTTTGTTGATTCGAAAATCCAAGGCCAGCCCCTTTTCCACTGCAGCAGAGCTCCACCAGGCCTGGTCACCTCAAGTCCCTGTGTCAACCAGAACAGTTTGTAGAATTCTGTCTCGAAATGGCCTCCATGGTCGAATCAGTGCACAGAAACCAGCACTAAACAAAAGGCAATTAAAAAAAGGTGTGGCATTTGCCAAGGCCCACAGCTTGCTAAAAGGATGGACACTGGAAAAGTGGCAGAAGGTGGATTTCTCAGATGAATCCTCGCTTGAATTACATCACAGCCGCCGCAAATATTGCAGGAGACCTACTGGAGCCCGCATGGATCCAAGATTCACCCAAAAAACAGTTAAGTTTGATGGCGGAAAAATCATGGTCTGGGGTTACATCCAGTATGGGGGTGTGCGAGACATTTGCAGGGTGGAAGGCAATATCAATAGCCTAAAATATCAAGAAGTATTAGCTACCTCTTACATTCCCAACCATAAAAGGGGTCAAATTTTGCAGCAGGATGGTGCTCCATCGCATACTTCTATCTCTACATCAAAGTTCCTCAAGGCGAAGAAGATCAAGGTGCTCCAGGACTGGCCAGCCCAGTCACCAGACATGAACATCATTGAGCATGTCTGGGGTAGAATGAAAGAGGAAGCATGGAAGGCAAAAGCAAAGAATCTTGATGAACTCTGGGAGGCATGTAAGACTGCTTTCTTTGCTATTCCTGATGACTTCATCAACAAATTGTATGAATCATTGTCGAACCGCATGGATGCAGTCCTTCAAGCTCATGGAAGTCATACAAGATATTAAATATGGATCTCACAGCACCACTACTTAATTCACTGACGTTATGCAACATATTTTTGTATTTGAAGTAAATTATTTGTTCAATTTTCTGTAGGCGACAAGACTTTTGTCTTGCCAAAATCTGACCTTTCTGTGTTCATTAAATGATCAATCTTTCTTCAGTGAAGCTAATTTATTTTAGTATATTGAGCATAATTGGGGAGGGTTTTAGCTTTCATATGAGACATTTCTAAAACCAATCGATTAATTTAAAGTCAGGTTATAAGCTTTTGTTTCTACAAAATGGATAAGCGACAAGACTTTTGTCAGGGACTGTAGAAGTGGTCAGATTACGGTGGAACATCCTATAGAAAGCTATATATATGTGGGCATATAATTTGTTCGGGGTGTTCTTTTATAATTGGCTTCAAGGCACCCGGACCCTCTGTCTGTAATTGGCCTATACTCTGTTTTTGTAATAAATCGTCTTCACACTAGCAGAGTTTTTGTCTTTTTGGATTTTTCCCATAACATCCCACCAGTGCGGGAAAACCCAAACGGCAACAGGTGAGAAACTACATAGACAATAAACGATAATATTGAAACTAATTTTGCCACTGACACACTAACCCAAACCACAAAACTATTCTAAATCTACAGTAGTGTTAAAAGAAAGTCATGGGCTGCAATAAATAGCAGAATGTGCTTAGTTACCATCTGTAGTCACAGAAGTTATCAATTCAACCTTTTGCTTGAATCTTATCATACAGCCAAAAAATAACAAAAAAATTCCATCACAGCATAGAAAATGTACAATAGATACTGACCTCAAAAACAAATTATTCCAGCTTTCATATATTGAACATTAAGTTGATATAGTAATTATTGTGACAGACCAAGTGGATAGTGACATGTTTTCTAACTGACCTTTATCCTTTTGCTTTGGAGGATTGGCTACTTCAGGCTGACAGAGCAAGGTACACAGGAGATCTCGGCATGCAGACAGAAAGGCTTTCACCCACACAGCAAAGACCCCCCAATGTTCACAGTAAGTACTACATGACCAGCCAGGAGATGAGCACATTTGAAAACACAAAAGTTGGAACAGAAATATGTAGTACTATGTATGTAGTACTATGTAGTAATATGTAGTATGTAAATTGTAGTCTAAACAATACTGTGTGGTAGTATTGGCTATTCAAGCCTGAATAATATGCTTCTTCACAAGTAGGTTTAAATTGCAGCTAAGAAAGCCAGCTTGGAGCCAAGCTGAGATGTAATGAATGCATAGCAAACCACTCTGTGACACGATTAGGAAGCTGATAACCACATCAAAATGTGGTTAACTATGATTGTACTGATTGTAAAGAGGGGGATTAGGCAAAATCAACTTTTTGGAGCTTTCTACCATATATCTGTCGTAACACTGTTACCTTATCAAAAACATGCCTGAAGAGGTTTTAGTTTTATCCATGCATGTTTGAATAATTAAGTGAGCTCTCCCGGGCCCTATAGAGCTCCTGCAGATGACGTCACGCTATCCCAGCATGCACCACCGGGCGCCATCTTGGCAGGAATTATTATAAACAAACAAACTAACTAGCCTACAAAACTTCAAGCTTACAACGATGGTAGACTCATGCTGTGCCCCTGGATGCACAAACCACCGAGGACAAGTTAAAGATAGAGCCTTTTATCGCATTCCCAAAGATCCAGCTCGGAGGGAAAAATGGATTTCTGCGATAAAACGGGCAAGAAGCGCGCTGAAGAAAACCGAGCGTTGGAACCTGTCACCTAATGGATGTCGCTTGTGCAGTGCAGTTTAATCTTTGTGAATGATTCACTTGTAATTAAAAGAAGTTCTAAAAACTGTCGCTGTTTCTACAAATAGCTCGCGGTCTCGCGTCATCATAACTTTAGCCTATGCTAACTAGCAAAATGGTACACTACTTACCCTGGCAGTAACAACAAAACAACTCCTTTGTGGTAAACTCCAGAGTAGCACCTCGATCATGAATCCCGACTGAGTCCATTTGTATCCTTCCAGGCTTTTGTACGCCTTCAGTGAATCTCCGGTGTAGTAAGAAGGAAAGTTAATAAGATAGTTGTAGATATCAGGATATTGGACATTTGGAAGTCCCGAGCCTCCTTCCACTACCTGAACTACGGTTTTAAAAATCACACCAGGCACTAGATAAGGATCACTAATTTGTAATCTCTGAAGTTTAGTGGTGTAACGATGTTTGTCTCTGTCCGAAAGTTCGTTGCTGGCATCCATTCCTCTCGCTGGTCTATGCAAATATCTCAGTCTCTCGCTACTTCTTGCCTGCCAACATGGCGTCGTAAACAAACCGGGTCACGTGACTGCAGGAGGTCTATTCAAACCCTCCTTATCTTTAAGGCTATACAGGACATTCACATCCACAACATGCTCTTTTTTTCCCCAAATCATGCTGGTACAATTTCAGTTAACTTAACATTTGTAGTTGCCTTTAACAAGGCATAGCATACTAGTCTATCTCAAAAAATAGAATATAATGAAAAAGTTCAATATTTTTTGTCACTAATTTCAGAAAGTCAAATCCATATATTATATAGACTTACTTTTTGAAATGTGTATAAATATGGCTTACAGGTAATGAAAAACCAAAAATCAGTGTCTCAGAAAATTAGAATATTGTGAAAAAGTTCAATATTGGAAGGTCAGAGAGAGAGAGAGACTTTATTGATCCTAAGGGAAATTCAAGTTTTGATGTAGCAAAGTGTTACAGTTTCTGTAACATGTCCACTGCACGTCTCAGTGGCCTTTGTGTCTCAGTCAAAGGTTTCTGTGCAGTTTAACAGGAGGACTGGTCAGGTAGGGTCAGGAGACCCTGTGGAAGAGCCAAAAGTGTCCCTCCTCTGTGTGCTGCAGCATCACAGCAGCGTTCAGAGGGAGCCAGGTGAAAACAACAGGAAAGACCACGTTCTTACTCCACTCTGATGTTTCGGATGGTGACAAAAGTTAAAGTGTTTCCTCTGGAAGATCACCACATTTAGACTTACTTACACAAACTTTACTGATCCACAAGGAAAATTGCTTAAACAAGGGAAATTACTTGCTGCCACATTGGTGTAAAAAGCCTGTAGCATCTCAAATGTCCATAGTTAGCTCCTTAGCTAGCCTCATGCATGGTCTCCATGGATACAGGAAAAACAAACTTCTTATTTCACACAATCCAACAGTCCCTTACTTGTGTCCTTTGAACTGCACATGAGCATGCACATGCTGCACTTCTTAGTTGGTTAAAATCCCATGAGATTATATTAAAAACTGAGCTCAGAAAAACAAAAACTTTCAAAATCTGCTCAGTGTGTGAGCCAGGTAGCCACAAAAGCAGCCAACCACTTCATTGCCATGGGAAATACATATATTGCCAAAAGTATTCACTCACCAATCCAAATAATTGAAATCAGGTGTTCCAAACATTTGTGAATGAATGGATCACACTCAGGAGCTCAGTGAATTCCAGCTTGGTACTGTGATAGGATGCCACCTGTGCAACAAGTCTAGTCATGAAATTTCCTTGCTCCTAAATATTCCACAGTCAATTGTCAGTGGTATTATAACAAAAAGGAAGCGACTGGGAACGACAGCAACTCAGCCATGAAATGGTAGGCCACGTAAACTGACGGGGTGGGGTTAGCGGATGCTGAGGCACATAGTGCGCAGAGGTCGCCAACTTTCTGCAGAGTCAATTGCTGCAGACCTCCAAACTTCACGTGGCCTTCAGATTAGCTCAAGAACAGTGCGTAGAGAGCTTCATGGAATGGTTTTCCATGGCTGAGCAGCTGCATCCAAGCCATACATCACCAAGTGCAATGCAAAGTGTCTGATGCAGTGGTGTAAAGCACGCCACCACTGGACTCTAGAGCAGTGGAGACGTGTTCTCTGGAGTGACGAATCGTGCTTCTCCATCTGGCAATCTGATGGATGAGTCAGGGTTTGGCGGTTGCCAGGAGAACAGTACTTGTCTGACTGCATTGTGCCAAGTGTAAAGTTTGGTGGAAGGGTGATTATGGTGGGTTGTTTTTCAGGAGCTGAGCTTGGTCCCTTAGTTCCAGTGAAAGGAACTCTGAATGCTTCAACATACCAAGAGATTTTGGACAATTCACAGTTCAACAGTTTAGAGATGGCCCCTTCCTCTTCCAACATGACTGTGCAGCAGTGCACAAAGCAAGGTCCATAAAGACATGGATGAAAGAGTTTGGTGTGGATGAACTTGACTGGCCTGCACAGAGTCCTGACCTCAACCCTATAGAACACCTTTGGGATAAATTAGAGTGGAGACTGAGAGCCAGGCCTTCTCATCCAACATCAGTGTGTGACCTCACAAATGCACTTCTGGAAGAGTGGTCAAACATTCCCCAAAATCTTGTGGACAGCCTTCTCAGAAGAGTTGAAGCTGTTATAGCTGCAAATGGTGGACCGATGTCATATTAACCCTATGGATTAAGAGTGGGATGTGTGTAGAATCCCTCAGTCGTCCAGGTAGAATCCATGGCAAAAGGAGAAATTTAATTTGTCAACTGGACAGTTTATTTGGTCTAATACGTTTCGCAGCTCATCCAAGCTGCTTCTTCAGTTCTGGTCAGATGCTGGCGGACACTGCTTTATATCTGCCTGAAGGGAGGAGCTAATTACAATGAAATTACTCTGAGACAACATATATTTGTTTACAGTTTCTGTTAGTTAGGTGGGTCTATTCAATATGGAGTGTTTACAATTTCTGTTAGTTAGGTGGGTCTATTCAATATGGAGTGGGAGTGGGGGTGTAGTTAGCATAACCATTCAGGGCCATGATGAGTGTTTTCACACCTCTGGACATGTCCTGGCTAGGGCTAATGGAATGTCACTTAAGTTCATATGCGAGTCAAGGCAGGTGAGTATGTGAAATGTATGGAGTCACACCCTAATCAGCTAATTAGCTCAAAATATCTGCAAAGGTTTCCTGAGCCTCTAAATGGTCCCTCAGTCTGAGTCAGTGGGCTACAGAATCATGGGGAAAGCCGCTAACTGGATAGATGTCACTGACACCCTCCACATGGAGAAAGCCACAAAAGGCCATTGCTAAAGAAGCTGGTTGGAGTGCTGTATCCAAGCATATACATAGAAACGAGTGGAAGGAAAATGTGGTAGGAGCAGATGCACCAGCAAAAGGGATGACCGCAGCCTTAAGAATCCTCTCAAGCAAAATCCACTCAAGAATTTGTAGGAGCTTCATAAGGAGTGGACTGAGGCTGGAGTCAGAAGCAACTTACCTGGGCTGTGTAGAAAAAGAACTGGACTATTGCTCAGTGGTTCAAAGTCTCTTTTCTGATGAGATTACATTTTGCATGTTTTTTTGGAAATCAAATTTCCAGAGGAAGAGTGGGGAAGCACAGAATCCACATTGCTTGAAGTCCCACATGTCATGTGAAGTTTCCATAGTCGGTGATGATTTGGACTGTCATGTCATCTGCTGATACTGGTCCACTGTGTTTTCTGAAGTCCAGTTATCTACCAGGTCATTTTAGAGCACTTCATGCTTCCTTCAGCTGATAAGCTTTATGGAGATGCTGATTTAAATTTCCAGCAGGACTTGGCACCTGCCCACACAGCCAAAGGTACCAAAAGATGGTGATACTCTGCTTGATTGGCCTGCAAACTCACCTGACATGAATCCCATAGAGAATCTCTGGGGTATTGTCAAGAGGAAGATGAGAGGCACCAGGCCCAGCAATGCAGATGACATTTGCTGACATTTCTGTTTTAAAATCTTTTTTTTTTAATTGATCTCATGTAATATTCTAATTAATTAATCATTGCATATATATAACGCCTTTGAAGACACCCAAAGCACTTTACAGTTCATTGTTCATTCACTCAACACTCAGTGGTGGCAAGCTACTACTGTAGCCACAGTTGCCCTGGGGCAGACTGATGGAAGTGAGGCTGCCACTTTGCACCATCAGCCCTTCCAACCACCACCAACACTCACGCTTATGCCACTTTCTTACTAGGCAATGTGGGTGAAGTTTTTGTCATTAGCGTCTCACTGTGGCACCTGGCGTCCCAGCAGTCTCCCATCCAAGTACTACCCAGGCCCAGCCTTGCTTAGCATCTGAGAGCTGACGGGATCAGTCTTTGACAAGCTGGTATGGTCACACTGACTTTGGGGTTTTCATAATTTGTAAGTCATAATCATCAAAATTTCAAGAAATAAAGGGTTGAAAGCTTCACTCTATGTGCAGTGAATCTATATAATATATGGATTTGACTTTCTGAAAGGAGTGACAAAATTATTTAACTTTTGGACTAGTATATGCCTTGTGATTTATTCTGCATATATTTGGTAAATAAACCAAAGCTACGACTGCGATTTACGATTATTTCAAACTGGCACAACTGTACCTTTTTTGGGTTTATGTTGTTGTGCTGTCTTTTCATTGTGTTAAAGCATGTGACCCCTTGTCACATGACAAATTTCTCCCATGGGAGACATAAAGGATTATCTTATCTTTACCTGTGGCTATGTCCTGATAGGCTGGTGCAGGGTGAGGAGGAAGAAATGTAATGTGTGTAATGCTGAGCCATGCAGGGGGGCTGTGCAGCACTCACTTGTGATTGGCTTGCATGAGGGAGAATTACTGGAGCATACGTAACATCTAGAGGGAGGCAGGTGATGGTGCACAGTAGTCTTCCAGATTGAATCTCCCCTGTAGCTCCATTTCTGTAAAACATTCATTGCTAATTTTACTCAGTAAAAAGTGAAAAGTAGTGACTGAAAGTTAAAAAAAAAAAAAAAAAAAAAATTGAATTTTTTTTTTTTTTTTTTAAACTACTCAAATGCAATCCAGTTTGGAATGTCTGATTTATGATTTACATTTGAAAGTCCTATACTATATTTATTTGCCATGTTTACATGAGAGCTTTAATTCCGATTAAAAGTAATTTAATTCCAAATAAAAATGAATTCCGCTATAAAAAGACCATGTAAACACTTAATTCCTAATGAAAATGATTATTTGGAAGTAAACTTAATTTCGAATTAAGACATTGAGAGTAATTAAATAAAGCCAGTTTAATGTGTTTTCCATGTAAACCTCAATTCGGAATTATTATTTCCTTGTAAACTCGACGGAGAATAATTTAATTCTGAACTGTTTAATTTGTAACAATTCATTCTGAATTAAAAAACATAATGTAAACATGGCCATTGTAAAACTGACTCCTTTAGCCATGTTAGAATGTTGTTAACCTCTTCAAAAACATAAACAACTTGTGATGTCACAAAGCTGTAGCTTTCAAATTAACAGCTCCATTTACCTTTAGTTCAGTAGAGATTGACAAGTCTGAAAACATGTAAATGATTGTAGTGAAGGTTTATGGCGTTTAAAAACACAGTGGAGTGTTTTCTGTTTGAGAGAAAAACTCTAACCTAAATATGCAGGATTTACATATTAAACATCTGTAAAAACACAACTCCAGGTATGTTTATAATACACTACGTTCCAAATTATTATGCAAATTGTGTTTAAGTGTCATAAAGGTAAATTTTTTTGTTTTCCAGTGAAACTCATGTATGGTTTTGTGTCTCAGGGCTCATTGGGTCAGTGAAATCAATCTCAGACACCTGTGCCAATTAGTTTGCCAGGTAAGTCCAATTAAAGGAAAAACGACTTAAGAATTATTATTATTAAGCAGACCACCATTTTCAAGCAATATGGGAAAGAAAATGGATCTCTCTACTGCCGAAAAGAGTGAATACCTTGGACAAGGTATGAAAACTTTAGATATTTCAAGAAAACGTAAGCGTGTTCATCATACTATTAAGAGATTTGTAGCTGATTCAGATCACAAATGGATTTGTGCAGATAAAGGCAAAATGAGGAAGGTCTCTGCCAGACAAATACATTGGATTAATAGAGCAGCTGCTAAAATGCCATTACAAAGCAGCAAACAGGTATTTGAAGCTGCTGGTGCCTCTGGAGTCGCGCGAACATCAAAGTGTAGGATCCTCCAGAGGTTTGCAGTTATGCATAAACCTTCTATTCAGCCACCCTTAAACAATGCTCACAAGCAGAAAAGGCTCCAGTGGGCCCAAAAATACACAAAGACTAATTTTCAAACAGTCTTGTTCACTGATGAGTGCCGTGCAACCCTGGATGGTCCAGATGGGTGGAGTGGTGGATGGATGGTGGACAGCCACCATGTCCCAACAAGGCTGCAATATCAGCAAGGAGGTGGCGGAGTCATGTTTTGGGCCGGAATCATGGGGAGAGAGCTGGTCGGCCCCTTTAGGGTCCCCGAAGGTGTGAAAATGCCCTCTGTAAAGTATGTGGAGTTTCTGAGTGACCACTTTCTTTTTTGGTACAAAAAGAAGAACCGTAAAAATCATCTTCATGCATGACAATGCACCAGCTCATGCCCCAAGGAACACCTCTGCATCATTGGCTGCTATGGGCATAAAAGAAGAGAAACTCATGGTGTGGCCCCCATCCTCCCATGACCTCAGTCCTATTGTTGTAAACCCTTCTTTACAACAATAACATGGTTTGAAACTCTGATGGGCATAATAATTTGGAACAGTGCATTTTAAGTTTCAAAAATATGAAAAAAATACTGTTATCATTGGGAGGTTTGTTCAATAACATTCAAATTGTACTCTAAAGGTTGATGACTTTAAAATTATGATGACTGATTTATATTAACAATTTGGCAAAATCAGAGAAAAATATAATTTGCATAATAATTTGGAACGCAGTGTATATTGTATAAAATATATATTATAATTTCACTAAAACACAGCTAAAATAATTATATTTAAGATTTTAAGATCTTGCCTATTTTTATCTTGTTAAAATTTTGGTAAAATCCTGGTTGCACATGGGTAGCAGATATGATAGCAACCATAATGATAAAAAGGGCCAAAACCTATTTATTAAGTGAAGGTTTAAACAGCCAGAAAAATGCCTTCCTTGCATGTAAATTCTCCCTACATTGGTTTTCATGTATGTTGGAGCAAACTTTAATTACTTATTTTCAAGACGCCATTTTGCTGATCAACTCCCATTTACACCGTTCACCAGTATACGCCCACTTCTTTGTATGTACTTCATTCTCCAGTTTTATTTTCTTAATCAGTGATACACTTACGCAGTGTCATCTAGTCATTTTGGTACAAATGAAAAAAAAATCTGCTGCTAGTAAGTGTATCCATCAGAGAAGCTGACTCTTTGTTGCGATGACGTTTACCACGTCGGCTCCCATTGAACACCATGGTTTTCTAATGTGGAAGTCAACAGACTTGTTTCTTTTATTAAGTCATTTTATGAATATTGTGTTGTAATATGTCCAAATTATAACATAATTATGTAACATAACATAATGATCCACAGGTATCATAGATTATAACTATAGAGCAGAAACAAACACAATATGTCGTCTTTGAAAGTACATTTATTTCAAAATGTTACTGAAGTAAATAAATGTAAATGACGACCCTATTTAGGCCCGAAGCCAGATCCACTCCTCAAGATGTTTTTTTGCTATCTTTTTGTCAGTATTATTTCCTGTTATCTTATATCTTTGGCCATCAAAGGTCCCCCCTTATCGACTTGTGATTGTATGCGTGTGCGTGTGCCTGCGCGTGTGTGCATGTGTGCGCATGTCTGTACGTAATATCATCAGTAAGATTATCAGTCTTTGTTTGAGACTAAACTTGAGTGAAATTTGAAACATTGGGTCTCAGTTAATGTATATTTACACACTGAATACTGCACATTATTTCATTGTTATAATGAATCCACCAGGGGTTTTAATATTATTCACGTTTAATGTAATTCACTTCATATAGTTATATATAGTGTTTATTACTTGGGGAGTTTTTCATGTGCATTTGAGTCAGTGATATATGTAATAAAATGCTTGAAAATGATCACTTTTGATGACAATTTGTCAGGCGGGCAGATATTTTTTTGTCTTTGGTATGTTGAGGGTGATATTTGACAGTAAATTTAAATTAAATTTGTCAGGATACACCATGCAAAATTTTAGGGTTATTTGACCATTTATGCAGTTGCAGTACTGTAATATTTACAGGTACATAATTTAGCCAGCAGCTTTTCCTAAATAGGGTGTTTTTTGGGCCCTGAGACCAAACGGGGCCAAGTTGGGGGTGGACCTTATCAACTTGTGATAGCCCAAGATACAGTATAAGATAACAGGAAATGATACTGAAAAAAAAGGTAGCAAAAACATCCTGAGGAGTGGACCTGGCTCCTGGCCTAATTGTGCTGTTGTTTCAGCATGCAGGACATGTGAACATCGTTGAGGACACGGTCTCCATGATGGACCTGCGGTGACCGGCACTTCTGACCACTTTTATCACACTAGATTTGGCATGAAGTGGCATCTGCGTAAGGTCCATAGATATATTAGAGACCACTGCTGATGGAACAGGGCTCGTGACTCTAGACAAGTGCCAAGGATCCATATGCTTTCCAAAATGTGTGTGTGTCTGTTTTTTTTTGTTTTTTTTTACAAATTCATGTCTTTTTCTTTGTTTTAATGTGGTTGTCATTACATTGTTTCCTCCTATCATGTTTTCTTTAAAATTCTAAAATAGAAGCTTAAATGTGTGTTACTCAGGTATGCAGGCTTCGGACCTGCAGGGCGAAAACACATACAATGGAAGTGCGCTACATGCACCAGTATGATGCTGGTATCGAATATCCATGCCGATATTGAAAATTTTGGTGGATCGAATATGTGCTGTTCTGTAATTACATGTAAATGATAAATAACAGTTTTTTTTTTTTGTTTTTTTTTTGTTTTTTTTTAACCATACACTGTTTGTGTTTAAAGTTTTCAGTCTCTCCCCTGGTATCAGTCGATATCGGGTATCAGTATCAGAAGAGAAAAAGAACTATGAACTATGAACAGAAGTTGTCATTTGGAAGTCCTCATTGAGTTGTACCTAATAAACTCATTTAAACTACAAATAATATCATTTGTTCCAGACAAATACAGCAAAGTGACTGTTGTGGCATGGATTCTTTTCCTACACTGTCAGTACATTTTGTTGAATTCACATTTTTGATATTGATGTAAATTGCAGGTCGAGGGCAGGAGCAAATACAACTCTGGAAATCAAGGCCACAAACTTTAATTAATAAATGTTTCTTGTAATTATCATGTGTCATCATGTCAGAAAATATTGACACCTTGCAACTGATAGCATCACACGCACAGGGAATGTTGATGACATCTGTAGGCACTGCTCTGTTAGAAGCTCTGTTACTCAAGTTAGAATTTGATCAGATCTCTTTTTTTTAACATAATCTGACCATAAAGAGTTGACATAGTTAAAACTACAACAAGCAAGATGATTTGTGTTGTTAAGTCTCTCACACATAAAAAAAATAAAACTTAATTTTTTGAAAATCAAATACTTAAATGGGACCATGCATGCTTGTACTGACCAGACTCCTGAAAATGTATGTTTTAGAGTGTTTGGCAGTTAATGCTAATATGTGCATTGTGTTAACATTTTAACTGATAAACATTCTGCCAATAGTGATACATGTCACACACCCCCAGCATGATGTCTCAGCAAATTATGAATACCCTATTCATTGGGTCCAAGTAGGCTTAATGTAAAAATAGGACTAGAACATCCATTGTTTAAAGTGATTAAATTGACATGAACTTTACCTTACTAAACCTATCTCTCGGAACATATTTTCTCTGAATTATGAAAATGAATAGGCTATTCATCCTAACTGCTGGTTAATATTTTATTCAGAATTAAACTATGTTTGTGTGTCAATCCCACAGAGTGTATAAAGAAGTGGACTACGCGAGTGTTACGCCATTCATAGCGTTCAGCGCTAACCCTAACCCTAAACCCTAGCAGTTAGAGGAGTGAATTTGGAGCTGGGCTCTATATTATGAATAGGACAAAATAGCAGAAAATAGCACCAGGGTCGTGTAGTGGGTTAATGTGAACATTTTAAGACCAAAATGATGTGGCTCTTAGCAGCAGTTACAGAGACAGGGCCAACAATGTTCCAATGTAAGTCAATGGTAGCCAGGGTCAGTAGGAGCCAGAAGAGCCCGCATGTGATCTTCCTATTTGGAACATGGCAGCTAGCGCGTTAGCTACGTCCATTTATACATACAGTCTATAGTCAATACACCATGGACACAACCATTGATAATTATTCTGTTTACTTCTCGCTTATTGCTATAAAATGTATTACCTAGAATTGAATATATTTTCAAGGTTTGTTCACATAAGTATGGTAGAACCATTAAGTATATTACAAAATCCTCACAGTATTAAGGAGAATTATAATTATAAAGTCAAGCTCCATATTGTATTTATTGTACATAGAGGGAAGCTTTATTTCTTGACATTTTGGTAATTGTGGCTTACAGATAGTGAAAACACAAAATTCAGTGTCACAAATATTGAGAATATTGTGAAAAGGTTCAATATTGGGAAGTGATGGTGTCATACCCTAATCAGCTAATTAGCTCAAAACAAGTGCAAAGGCTTCCTGAGGCTTTAAATGGTCCGGGTTAGAGGGCTACACAATCATGGGGAAGGCTGCGGACTGGACAAATGTCCAGAAGACAGTCACCCTCCACAAGAAGAAAGCCACAAAAAAGGTAAGTTCTAAAAGAAACTTCATTGTTCACAGAGTGCTGTATCCAAGCATATTCATAGAAACTTGTGGTCAGAAAAAGATGACCGCAACAGGAGTTTGCTTCTCAAGAATTTGGGGAAGCTTCATAAAGAGTGGTCTGAGGCTGGAGTCAGCGCATCAAGAGCATAAGACCTATAAAAAAATCTGGAAGGTGACCCCAAGATGGCGTATTGTTTTCAATGGCCTCTCAATGGCACATGGGCCCAAAAATAATGAATGAATGAATGAATGAATTATTGAACGAATTATTGTCAATTCCTTCACATGTACAAGACATACAAAGCAATCGAAATTGGACCTATCGCCCCGTCCGTACATTACAGCAAACAAGAAGACAATATGACATGAGGAAGACGACATGGACTGGACCGGACGACAGGTAGCATATAGGAATAAACAATGCAGCATAACATGAGGGTAGAAGGAGGAGAAAAAAAAAGAGAGCCGCCCCCAGACCATGCTTCTCTCGGGGCATAGTATGGAGTGAGTACACAAATAAAAAACACCTCCAAGCATCAGCAACATAGTCAAAACACAGTACAACATTTCACAGGACTAGCAACAGGGTAGGGGAGGGGTATGGAGGAAGTCCGACGTAGGCAAGTAGCCCATCCAAATCCTGCAGCCATTGACGGCGCTGGATGCAACAGACCCGCCCACCTGGTCAGGGCTACGAAGCTGCGAGGGGTTGGGGAGGGGTCAGGCTCCCTCCGCTGTAATCTCAGGGCAATTTGACACCAGCCCGGCCTTGGTCGTGACCGGTGCTGGCTTGGGGAGGCCAAAAGATAAGGTTGGGTTGTTTTGGTTTAGAGCAGCAGCTGCATCCCAGTTTCTGCACACTGCTTTTCATTGTCCAGTTGGTCTCAAGGTCGACATATCTCTCTGTGCAAAGCGTCAATCTTCTAAGAGCCAAAGTTCCATCCAATCTGCGGTCCATAACTGCTAGCCTCTCCGAGATGTTTTCCAAAGTGCGGTGCGAGGCCGCCAAACCTTCCATAATACGGCTCAAAATCACAGTTTGACTATTGGCAGCTTTGCCCATCGCTTCAATCAATCCGGGCAGCCAAGTGGGGCTTTTAACAGCTGCCTCGGTACTCCGATTTTTCTTAAAAGACAGGGCCACACCTAATCCAATCAGCAAAAGTCATGGTTCCGAATAAGTATAAATCCTCCTGTTCCTACTTTCGGCGCTGGTGCTAGCTAGCTGCCCGTCACAGCGCTCCCGCACTTTTCGTAACTTTTCTAACTTTTTGCCCTTAAACCGCCTCACTTTTGTAAATATTTTTCTCAATACTGTTCGTTAAGCTTGGGCTGCACTCGACGATGCATTTTTCCGCACTTTGGTGGATTATTTACCTGTCTCGGCTTAAGATGTGTAAGGGACCCCGACCCCCACTCGTCTACACAAAGGATCAGCTGATGGCGCTGCGCAGCGCTATTGTGTTCCCCCGGGACAGGCATGTTATCCCCGATGAGATTCTACGGACGACACGCCGTGGACGCCGCGCGGGACGTAAACTCCGTGAAAAGAAGAGATGCTGCAGACCGGTCCTCCCCTCCGTTGTCACGGGGAACGTGTGCTCCCTCGCCAACAAGATGGACGAGCTCGCGGCGCTCGTTAGATTCCAGCGGGAGTACAGGGACGCTAGCATCATTGTTTTTACGGAGACGTGACTAACACCGCCGATCCCGGACTCTGCCGTCACCGTGGACAACTTTCACCTGCTGCACGCGGACAGGACGGGGGAGAGCGGGAAGAAGAAGGGAGGGGGACTAGCGCTGTTCGTGAACGAGAAATGGTGCAAACCTGGACACTGTACAGTGCAGGAGCAGCTGTGTAACAAAGACAATGAACTGTTTGCTGTTAGCATGAGGCCATTCTACCTGCCCGGGAGTTTTCACATGTCATCACACTGGCTGTGTATATTCCTCCCAGTGCTAACGCGGAGAATGCTTGTGACACTCTGCTCTCCTGCATCAGCTCTCTTCAGACTCAGCATCCACAGGCCCTCCTCCTCACCACCGGGGACTTCAACCATGCATCTCCCTCATCTGTCCTGCCAACATACACCCAGTATGTGACCTGCCCCACTAGAGACAATAAAACTTTGGACTTATTCTTTGCCAACGTCAAGGAGGCCTACAACAGACCACAACATCATCCATATGAGGCCTGTGTACGAACCCCTTGTGCGCAGGCAGCCTGTGGAGCCTCGAGTGGTGAAGAGGTGGACAGCAGAGAGCGAGGAGGCTCTGAGGGACTGCTTTAGCACCACTGTGTGGACAGAGCTCTGCCAGCCTCATGGGGAGGACATCAATGCTATCACGGACTGTATTACGGACTACATCAACTTCTGTTTTGAAAACACTGTACCCTCTCGGACGGTGCGGTGTTTTCCAAACAACAAGCCGTGGATTAACTCGGGCATTAAAGCTCTGCTGAAGGAGAAGAAGAGAGCTTTCAGGTCCGGGAACAAAGAGGAGCTGAGGACTGTACAGAAGAAGCTGAGGAGGAAAATCAGACAGACTAGGGCCAACTTCAGGAGGAAGATGGAACAGCAGCTGCAGCAGCGGAATGTCAGGGAGGTGTGGAGAAGTCTGAAGAGTGTCTCTGGCTTCAGTCCTCCGCCCGTCCAGACAGAGGGAGACCTACAGTGGGTGAACGATCTGAATTCACACTTCCTGAGGTTTGATCAATCACCCACCCCTCCCCCCGCACCGCCGCATGGGCTCACCTTGTCTCCTGCACAAAGGCCCAGACTGCCACCTCTTCACACCTCTGCCTCAGCCCCCCAGCCCCCAAATCCACATGAAGTACTCAGCCACACCTCCAGCACACGCCCCTGCTCTTTGTCTGTCACAACAGCTCAGGTTAGGAGAGAACTGAGCCGGATAAGGAGTAGGAAAGCTGCTGGACTAGACGGGATCAGCCCCAGGCTCCTTAAGTCCTGTGCAGATGAGCTGTGTGGAGTTATGGAGCATGTCTTCAACCTGAGCCTGAAGCTGAAGGTGGTGCCACAGCTCTGGAAGACCTCCTGTGTGGTACCTGTGCCCAAGACACTGCACGCCAAAGACCTCAACAGCTTCAGGCCAGTGGCTCTCACATCTCATCTGATGAAGACTCTGGAGAGGCTTGTCCTGGGTCACCTCCGCTCCACGGTGAGCTGGACTACCTCACAAACCGGCCCCAGTTTGTGAGAGCCCAGGACTGCGTGTCTGACCTACTGACCTGCAGTGTGGGGGCGCCCCAGGGCACTGTCCTCGCGCCCTTCCTCTTCACCCTCTACACTGCAGACTTCAGACACAACACGGACAGCTGCGTCCTGCAGAAGTTCTCCGATGACTCCGCCATCATCGGTCTCATCACGGACGATGACGATGCGGAGTACAGAGGACTAACGCAGGACTTTGTGGACTGGTGTCACCGGAACCACCTTCTCATCAACGCGGGGAAGACCAAGGAGATGGTGGTGGACTTCCGCAGACGCCACTCTACTGCCCCCTCACCAGTGAACATCCAGGGAAGAGACATTGAGAGAGTGGACTCTTACAAGTACCTGGGTGTGCATCTGAACAATAAACTGGACTGGACTCATAATACAGATGCACTGTACAGGAAGGGCCAGAGTCGGCTCTATCTCCTGAGGAGACTGCGGTCCTTTGGAGTGAGAGGGCCACTCCTGAGGTCCTTCTATGACTCTGTGGTGGCATCAGCCATCCTGTATGGTGTGGTCTGCTGGAGCAGCAGCGTCACAGAGAGGGAGAAGAAGAAACTGGACAAGATCATCAAGAAGTCCAGCTCAGTCCTGGGCTGTCCTCTGGACTCGGTGCAGCAGGTTGGGGACAAGAGGGTCCTGGCTAAACTCATGTCTATGCTGGACCATGAGGGTCACCCCCTGCAGGACGCCCTGTCTGCTCTGGAGAGCAGCATCAGTGACAGACTGATTCACCCTCGCTGTGTTAAGGAGAGATTTCGCAGGTCTTTCCTTCCTGCTGCTGTCAGACTGTATAATGAACAATGCTAGTCATGTGTCATTCCCATAGCAACCATGTGTCATCTCCATAGTAATAATAACAATGTGCAATATTATTTAAAGTCACTGTACCTGCTATTATTTATTTACCCACCACTGTCCATCACTGCAATGTACACAATCATCTCAGAATCAAAACACTTATTGTGCAATGTTCCTGTGCCTTTTAGCTTAGCTTACAGTGTTGTGTTTTTTTAGTTGATTGTAAATACTTATTATTATTTATCTTGATTTGACGCATGCTCTTATTTCCTACTGTTTCTGTAACTTGCGTTGTGACACTGCAATTTCCCCATTGTGGGACAAATAAAGGATTATCTTATCTTATCTTAGCAATGGACCCGCTGCAGTTTGTGTATCGGCCCGGCATCGGAGTAGAGGACGCCATCATCTCTCTGATGCATCGCTCACTGTCCCACCTGGAGAGGCCTGGCAGCACTTGTTCTTCGACTTCTCCAGTGCTTTCAACACCATCCAGCCGCTGCTCCTGAGGGACAAGCTGGAGTGGGCAGGAGTGGACTGTGACCTGGCTGAGTGGATCCTGGACTACCTCACAAACCGGCCCCAGTTTGTGAGAGCCCGGGACTGTGTGTCTGACCTCATGACCTGCAGTGTGGGGGCGCCCCAGGGCACCGTCCTCGCGCCCTTCCTCTTCACACTCTACACTGCAGACTTCAGACATAACACGGACAGCTGTGTCCTGCAGAAGTTCTCCGATGACTCCGCCATCATCGGTCTCATCACAGATGATGATGACGCGGAGTACAGAGGACTAACGCAGGACTTTGTGGACTGGTGTCACCGGAACCACCTCCTCATCAACGCGGGGAAGACCAAGGAGATGGTGGTGGACTTCCGCAGACACCACTCTACTGCCCTCCACCAGTGAACATCCAGGGAAGAGACATTGAGAGAGTGGACTCTGAAGTACCTGGGTGTGCA
The DNA here is from genome assembly GCA_029959045.1 of Taenioides sp. WSHXM2023. Classification (NCBI taxonomy): domain Eukaryota; kingdom Metazoa; phylum Chordata; class Actinopteri; order Gobiiformes; family Gobiidae; genus Taenioides; species Taenioides sp. WSHXM2023. The sequence goes on along the minus strand of CM057089.1, from coordinate 622,566 downwards.
TCTGAACAATAAACTGGACTGGACTCATAACACAGATGCACTGTACAAGAAGGGCCAGAGTCGGCTCTATCTCCTGAGGAGACTGCGGTCCTTTGGAGTGAGAGGGCCACTCCTGAGGACCTTCTATGACTCTGTGGTGGCATCAGCCATCCTGTACGGTGTGGTCTGCTGGAGCAGCAGCATCACAGAGAGGGAGAAGAAGAAACTGGATAAGGTCATCAAGAAGTCCAGCTCCGTCCTGGGCTGTCCTCTGGACTCGGTTCAGCAGGTGGGGGACAAGAGGGACCTGGCTAAACTCATGTCATCAAGAAGTCCAGCTCCGTCCTGGGCTGGCCTCTGGACTCAATGCAGCAGGTGGGGGACAAGAGGGTCCTGGCTAAACTCATGTCTATGCTGGACCATGAGTGTCACCCCCTGCAGGACGCCCTGTCAGCTCTGGAGAGCAGCATCACTGACAGACTGATTCACCCTCGCTGTGTTAAAGAGAGATTTTGCAGGTCTTTCCTTCCAGCTGCTGTCAGACTGTACAATGATCAATGCTAGTCATGTGTCCTCTCCATAGCAATAATAACAATGTGCAATACTATTTAAAGTCACTACCTACTACTTATTTATTTAACCACCACTGTCCATCACTGCACTGTACACAATCATCTGAGTCACTTTATTGTAGTAATATTATGGGCAGACATTATAAGCTTTTGCTTCTTTCTGTGCCCTTTCATTCATCTATCATAATTGTACCAAAGCTGTAATACTGTATGCAGATATGTTGCATTGATTTGTTTTGTTTTAATGAATGAAATAAATATTGAGAAGAATTATATATTACTATACTGGAGTCACTTTAACTGCTGTTAGTTCACTGCTCAGAATGAAAGACACTTATTGTGCAACGTTCCTGTGCCTTTAGCTTTACAGTGTTGTGTTTTTTAGTTGATTGTAAATACTTATTATTATCTATCTTGATTTTGATGCATGCTCTTATTTTCCTACTGTTTCTGAAACTTGCGTTGTGACACTGCAATTTCCCCATTGTGGGACAAATAAAGGATTATCTTATCTTATCTTATCTATATCCTCTACGGAAAGTGCTGACAGACACACAACACGCCACTTGTCCCAACCGTTCATCGTGTATCCGGCAGCGTACAGTCCCTGACAAAAGTCTTGTCGCTTATCCATTTTGTAGAAACAAAAGCTTATAACCTGACTTTAAATTAATCGATTGGTTTTAGAAATGTCTCATATGAAAGCTAAAACCCTCCCAAATTATGCTCAATATACTAAAATAAATTTGCTTCACTGAAGAAAGATTGATCATTTAATGAACACAGAAAGGTCAGATTTTGGCAAGACAAAAGTCTTGTCGCCTTGTCATATGATGCCCCCAATCCTAGATTACAGCCTCACCTGTGATCAGTTACTGATCAGTCAATTAGTGGGTGTGTATAAAAAGAACCCCAGCACACCAGACCTTCACATCAACTGCAACTTGACCTCTAACAACATGCCTAAGATCCACCCTGAGACCAAAGCGTTAATTATCAAGAGGCTGAAGACCAGATCCACTGCTGAGGTGGCTGACACCTTCAATGTGTCTCAGTGTCAAGTACAAAGAATAAGAAAAAGATCTGAAAAGACTGGAGATGTTTTTGACAAGCCCAGGTCTGGCAGACCCCGCAAGACAACTGCTCGGGAGGACCGTTTGTTGATTCGAAAATCCAAGGCCAGCCCCTTTTCCACTGCAGCAGAGCTCCACCAGGCCTGGTCACCTCAAGTCCCTGTGTCAACCAGAACAGTTTGTAGAATTCTGTCTCGAAATGGCCTCCATGGTCGAATCAGTGCACAGAAACCAGCACTAAACAAAAGGCAATTAAAAAACCGTGTGGCATTTGCCAAGGCCCACAGCCTGCTAAAAGGATGGACACTGGAAAAGTGGCAGAAGGTGGATTTCTCAGATGAATCCTCGGTTGAATTACATCACAGCCGCCGCAAATATTGCAGGAGACCTACTGGAGCCCGCATGGATCCAAGATTCACCCAGAAAACAGTTAAGTTTGGTGGCGGAAAAATCATGGTCTGGGGTTACATCCAGTATGGGGGTGTGCGAGACATTTGCAGGGTGGAAGGCAATATCAATAGCCTAAAATATCAACCATATCAAATATACATTCCCAACCATAAAAGGGGTCAAATTTTGCAGCAGGATGGTGCTCCATCGCATACTTCTATCTCTACATCAAAGTTCCTCAAGGCGAAGAAGATCAAGGTGCTCCAGGACTGGCCAGCCCAGTCACCAGACATGAACATCATTGAGCATGTCTGGGGTAGAATGAAAGAGGAAGCATGGAAGGCAAAACCAAAGAATCTTGATGAACTCTGGGAGGCATGTAAGACTTAGCAAAACTTTCTTTGCTATTCCTGATGACTTCATCAACAAATTGTATGAATCATTGTCGAACCGCATGGATGCAGTCCTTCAAGCTCATGGAAGTCATACAAGATATTAAATATGGATCTCACAGCACCACTACTTAATTCACTGACGTTATGCAACATATTTTTGTATTTGAAGTAAATTATTTGTTCAATTTTCTGTAGGCGACAAGACTTTTGTCTTGCCAAAATCTGACCTTTCTGTGTTCATTAAATGATCAATCTTTCTTCAGTGAAGCAAATTTATTTTAGTATATTGAGCATAGTTTGGGAGGGTTTTAGCTTTCATATGAGACATTTCTAAAACCAATCGATTAATTTAAAGTCAGGTTATAAGCTTTTGTTTCTACAAAATGGATAAGCGACAAGACTTTTGTCAGGGACTGTATAACAGAGTCTGGATAGAGGGAAAGCTCCCATCTGCATGGAAGGAGGCTATAATCATCCCAATAAGGAAACCAGGGAAAGATCCATCTAAGCCAAATAGTTATTGTCCAATAGCTCTTACATCAAATCTGTGCAAAATAATGGAACACATGATCACAGAAATGAAGTCAGGAAAGCGCAGGCAAACAAGGAGTCAGTAATTGCACTGTTCTTTGACATAGAAAAGGCATATGACATGATGTGGAAGGAGGGCCTTCTAATTAAATTGCACAAACTAGAGGTTGGTGCCAGAGCCTTTAATTGGATCAAAGACTTTCTTTTTGGTAGGCAGATTCAGGTTCGGATCGGGTCAGCATTGTCCGGCCACTATACAGTTGAGAATGGTCCTCCACAGGGAAGTTGTATTAGTCCGTTGCTCTTCATTATCATGATTAATGATGTCTTTTCTGCTGTCCCAGTTGGTATTGGTCGGTCCCTCTTTGCAGATGACGGTGTGTTATGGAAGAGAGGGAGAAACCTTGATCACTTATTGGTTAAGGCTCAAGAAGCTGTCAGTGATGTGGTTGAGTGGGGGTATGACTGGGGGTTTCGATTTTCAGTGGAAAAAACAAAAACAGTGTTCTTTACGAGTAGGAAAGTGAGTGAAAACATAAAACTGCAGATCTACGGACAGGAAATTGAGAGAGTCAGCTCTTTCAAATTTTTGGGTGTAATGTTTGACTCACGTCTGACATGGAAAGATCATATTGACAGGATTGAAGGAAAATGTAAAAAAGTGATTAATGTGATGAGATGTTTGGCAGGAAGGGAGTGGGGCGCGAGCTGCTCAGCTTTAAAGAGACTGTACCAGGCGCTGATTAAATCTGTGACAGATTATGGGTGTGTAGCCTATGGATCAGCTGCTCCTTCTCTCCTGAAAAAGCTAGATGTCATTCAAGCACAGGCTCTCAGAGTGTGTTGCGGTGCTTTTAAAACATCCCCAGTGAATGCTTTGCAGGTGGAGATGGGAGAAATGCCATTAGAACTGAGGAGAAAACAAATCATGGCAAACTATTGGGTTCATCTCAGAAGTCACAGTGAGTCACACCCTACAAAACAAGTGCTTGTGGACTGCTGGGAGTATGGGAAGAGCGGAACAGCCCACTTTGGGAAGGTAGGGAACCAGCTGGCAATGGACTGCCATATTGATGGTCTGCAGATCTGTCCGGCAGTGGTGTACCCAGATGTGCCGCCCTGGTTACTAGTGTGTCCTGTGGTCGACTGGTACCTTTTAGACCAAAAAAGGGATAGAAAAGTAGATCTTGTCATGGCCTTTAACTATTGTGTGCAGCTTAGGTATGCGGATTGTGTTTGTATATTCACAGATGGCTCTAAGGATCCAGACACAGGAATGACAGGTTTTGGGATTTCAGTTCCAGCAAGAAACATTGGCATTAATAGGCGTACTTCAGATGGGTTGGGGGTTTACACTGTGGAGATGGTGGCAATTTTGGTGGCACTACGGTGGGCTGAAATGGCTAAATTAAGTAGAGTGTTAGTGTGCTCTGACTCTGCTTCAGTTCTGATAAGCATTAGGTAATTTCATTCGAATCGGCAGGATATTCTCTATGACATCCTTGTAACCATTCTCAGAATTCATCAGGGAGGGGGTCATGTTCAGTTTTTGTGGGTACCAGCACATGTTGGCATCAGTGGGAATGAAAAAGTGGACAGACTGGCAAAAGACGCTCTTAAAAAAGGAAGTGTGGAAATGAGGGTTAAAAGTAGCAAAGCTGAGGCAAAATGTATGGTGTGGAGGCAATTAAATCAGGAGTGGCAAAGGGAGTGGGACACTGGACAAAAAGGGAGACATTTATATCACATTCAGAACATGGTTTCAGGGCCCAGAGCGCGGGGGGGGGGGGGGGGGGGGGGGGGGGGGGCATAGGAGAGAAGAGACAGTGATCACAAGACTTAGTTTGGGGCATTGTAAGCTTAACAAGACACTACACATGATAGGAAAACACGGGACAGGGTGGTGTGAATGTGGTCAGGAAGAGGAGACAGTGGAGCATGTGCTTTTAAGGTGTAGGGACTACAGTTTGCAAAGGGAGAATCTGAGGGAAGGGTTGAGGGAGCTGGGGGTTCATGATTTCACACTGAAGAGTATTTTGGGGTGTTGTAATAGAGCACAGGTAGGGTTACTAGTGTCCTTTTTAAAAGAGACAGGGCTGTATGTTAGGATATAGTTAGTATTGGTGAGTTGGTTAGTCGTTGCTGTAGTTGTATTCAGTATTAGAATTTATTTAGTGCCCTTTTTTTTTCTTTTTTACACAAAGCATTAGATTGTGAGCTCACGCTATGTCCCATACTCCGGAACAGTAGGTGGCGGTAATGCTCCTTCAAGTTGGTTGCCAACCGCCGTAAAAACAAAATAAAGAAGAAGAAGAAGAAGAAGAAGAAGAAGAAGTGACGCATGCGTCATGAGCCGTGTGCGTGTATTAAGCTTTGTGCTGCTGCCGTTTATCTCCTGTTTTTCTAGAATTTGAAGGTGTTAATTGGTGTTCCACTGCAAATATCGGATTCGTTTCCTCTTACCGACACGCACGATGGGGAAGCGTCAGCATCAGAAGGATAAAATGTAAGCAGAAGTCACACACAACTAGCGCTTCCAGTTAGTTTGGAAGTTAGCATGTCTGGCTATGTTCAAATGTTATTTCAGCATAATAGATCCATGGTTGAATCTTTAGCTGCCTCTATACCTGCACCTAGTAAAATACTGTATCCTAGTAAAAAGTGACAATGCAGCAGTCAATCCTAAAACTCCAGATAACTCACTCTTCACTCCTTTCTACTGTGGTCGATATAAATCCTTATAAACTTAATAAAATAATTAGTGGGCTAATTTAAAAATAATGCACTAGTCCTACTTTTATAGTAAATCTCCTATTAGTTATTGCTGGACATCACAACATTCTCACAATATTGATTGTTGAATACAGGAGAGCAGCTAAAAATAATATTGTAAAATACAGATTTCTTTTTTTTTAATATAGTGTTTGGGTCCAGCTGACAATTTGCTTTTGCTCCGATAATTTTTTTTTTTTTTGTACAGTCGACAAAAGATATTTTGTGTTGACGAACGACATGTCTTGCCGATCAATTAGTAGACTAAAGGAGGACGTGACAAAAGCTTTTGTATATATCTATGTATCTGACTGAAACTGCACTCACAAAACTACAATTACTTTGCATTTGCAACCATCCTTCAGTGCCACTGGGGCATAGCAGTAGCAAGCTATGCCAATGGACACATCTGTCGTCTTGTCGGAATTTCCTATAGATTTAACCTAAATTTGTGCATGTTAAACCAAGAGCAGCAACACTCTTGCCACTAAGCTCCCGTTATACTGAATTTAGCTGTCGACAAAATGTGCTTTTGTGTTTAAGTTCATGTTCTACTAGCATTAATACAATCTATGTCGACAATGTACCATTTAACATAAAAAATAATTGGGCCTTTCTTGAAGGAACTGTGTGTAGTCTGCGCTCATATTGTTTAAAAAAGATACTACAATTACAAGTGAATCTGGGTTGCCATAGTCCTAACTTGCAGATAGAGGACACATGCAATTTTTTCTCATTCTCAGTATATGGACAGGCCAAGCCTCAAGTGAAAGCTTGAAAAGCGTGAAATAAATTGCACAAAAAAAAAAAAAAAGGTCAGAACTTAAGGAATTCACTCACTGAGCTGTAGAGGCTGCATGAGCACAGATTCATGATGGAACGGGGGGGTTTATGTTGTGACACTTAGATCAGAGAGAGTCCTTTTAGGTTTAAAACTGGATTTCAGCATTGAAACTGGTAACCCAAAGAGACTCATGCGAAACTTATTATGCTTTCTGATTAGATAATCATCTTGAGAACCAAAACTAAATAAGCAACTTGGCCAATGTCCAATGTTTTTGTAACTAAGAATAAATCAGCATTACAATTGTTACTAGTAAAAGTTCTATTTGATTTGAACATTTTTACCCCCTATCTGGGTTACACAGTTAGGCCATGTTTATGACCTTTAAAATACACTTTAAAAATGATTCTAATCTTAATAAAAAAATAGTAACAGTATTTAAGTCAGTGAAATAAACCACCCAAAATGGAAAAAAAAACAAAAACAAAAAAAAAACACCACCACGTCATTGTTTTGAGTATCAAAATCAAAATTTAAATTCTAGTATAGTAATTTGTGTCAAGTCCTGATGTTACATGTGATGTTATGCATGTTGTTACATAGGAAGAAGTACTGTAAAATAAACTAGTTTAGTTCTTAATTAATATAATTTTGGTCTTGACTGTATTCATGGTCTTAATGGTGTCTTTTCTACTTTTTATAGGTACATCACATGTACAGAGTATACACACTTCTACGGAGGGAAGCGAGCAGGTGGGGGAATATCCAAACTCCAATACATACATAAGCCTTGTTTCCATAGGGCCGGTACGGGCCAGTACAGTGCAGACCTTGAGTAAAGCGATCCTTCCCCTTCTTTGGGGTTCCAAGCGGACCGCTGGAGGTACTACCTTCCAAGTGAGTCTAGTATGGTTAGAACCTGGTATTGGCTCGCGGTGAGTGGGCTAGACACATCTCCATGCAGTCATTGGAGAACCAGCAGCACGCTGTAGCAAAGCACCCGTGACCAAACATAAATAGTGCAAACCTTGTAACTACTATTAACAAAGCACAGGAGCTCACTGGTCACAGCTGTGCTCCGTGCAAATGAATGGCACAAACAGCACTTGCGTTTTAACATTTAATCTTACATGTGTCCAAATAATACTCATATCCAGCATAGGGGGTATTCCATGAAGTGACGTAAAGCGAAAGCCTGGCTTATTTGGACAGTCCAGGTTTGTCAAATTCTCAGTTCCGTTCCATCACAGTGACAAACCAGAACTGGCGCAGAGTTGCTGTAGTAACAAGCACCTGGGCACAAACCAAGATTATTTTAGCTTTGTCTCCATGGACGTCTAAAGGAACAGTTTAGTCAAAAGTTTCAGCATGTACACTCACACACTGTGTTAGAACACTTGTCTCTGTCTGATAGAGTTTAAAAAGTGACTTTTATAGTCGCGTTTTGCGTCAGGCTTTTACTGGTCGTATGCTCCTACACACTGGATACACGTGTCTGTTGCACTCACCAAAAGGCACAAATAGGCTAATATGACAGCCTATGGCCATTATTTTATTCAAATGATCTTATACATGTGACTGTTGTGCGGGCAGTGCAGCTTTTACCACAGACAGTTAAGACACTAGAATGAACAAGTTTTCAGTGGGTTCTGTCTGTTCGCTCCTTCATCATGTCTGTTTTTCTTCATTCCCTCATCTCTCGCTCCCTGTCAAACTGCAAACACGTATGCATTGATTTTTATCGGCCAATTCTCGGTACATGTGAAGAGTTTCATTACAGCTTTACTTTAATGCAGACAGGGTCAGGTAACTTAGTTTTCCGCATTAACCTAGACTACACACTCTGCAGCCAGCCTCCTCTCTGCGACCGGGAGAGGAGGGGGGAGTTGTGTCTTTCTTCTCACTCCACAGATAAGAATGAAGGGAAAAGTTACGTGTCCCAAATCAAATTATTGTCCGTGCCTTAGGGTTGGGCGATGTCTCCTTAATTGGCAGATGACGATGTTTACAGTGAAACATCGCGATGGACGATGATATCGTCTAAAGCAGGTGTCGGCAACCCGTGGCTCCAGAGCCGCATGTGGCTCTTTCATCGTTCTGTTGCAGCTCCCTGTGGCTTTGGAAAATAATAATGAGTATTTAATTACATTGTATTTTTATTTTAGTTTGTTCGTTTTTAAATGTAAATCTAAAATTGTAGATAATGGTAATCTTGTAATATTTAAATAAAACGTTTTTAATATTTTTGTCGCTCAAAACATGCGTCAAAGCCGCTGATGTGCGCCACCCGGCACACATTGGCAGCCCGGACTTACCGGCACCTACATCAGCAGTATGATTTTTGGCCCAATGATGGATAAATCCAAGAAAAGAACAGTTTCTGAAGAAAACAGAACACTTAATGCTACGTGGGCAGATTCATTTGCTTTCACGGCTGATGAGACTGGTACACGCGGTACACGCGATAAAATGATGACGGAACACAGAAGCAGACGGCATTTTTGGTTCGCTGCGGGTGGATAATTTAAGTTTGGATTTTTATTTCCTACGAGGAGGACTCAAATAATAATGTGTTTAATGCAGCTTTGCGCACATTTGTTTACGTTTTACAGAAGCGAAACTTAAAACCACATGGCTAATTTGCATAAACTGTTAGCGCTGAAAAAACAGCTTGCTCCTTGTGCTGCTGATGCGGTCAGCTTCTGTCGGACTAAAGGGCAGGACTCAGTGGAATATGCGTGTTCTTTCTGTGACTGAGGGCTGTTCTGCCTATGGTGAGTCGGTTCTGTGCTTCTATCGCGTTGGAGATGGTTCATGTTAAACTTTTCAGAGATTATACGTCTGCAGGTCGTAGTGTGCAGCGCAATTATTTATTTAACAACAGTCATTTCACTCATGCACTTTATTTATGTTGGCTACTGTTGTGATGAAAAGACTGAAAAGTGTAAATAATTCTCTTAAGGCTCGCGCTTATGAGCTGTAGTGGATGATGATGCGCTTGTTGTAGTCCGTTTTCTGGGAGTTGTAGTTTTGCCTGTAGTTCCCCTGGTTAGCACTGGTTTAGATGTCAAAAGGGTTTTGTGGCTCTGGGTGTTTTCTTTTCTGTGGGAGACGGTCCAAATGGCTCTTTGAGTATTTAAGGTTGCCGTTTGAGACCAAAAATAAATAGGCGAATATTCGACCACAAAAATTGTGTTCGACTAATTTTCATATTCGATTACGTCGACTACGTCGCATAATCGCGGTAGAACTACTGGCGACTAACTTTATAAACTAACCAAAGCGGCAAAATGAGAATAATTTGGTCACGAAATTGGAGCTGATGACAGAAGGGGTATGAGGATGTGAGAAAATCCAACATAGCAGCATTAGGATCACAGACAGGGTAAGCAAAAACACTTTAGAACTGCGCTGTGCTCTGCTGCGGGAGGGCATCTGGACAGCGCAGGAACATCCCGCACAGCACACAAACATGTTATGAATTTATCATCTAATATATTTCCAAATAAAAGTTTATTTATTTTTATGATTCTGGCAATTCACTGAACGCGCCACACCACGCCCTCAGTCTGCTTCACTCCACCCGATATTAATTAAGGCACGTCACAACTCTTGTTTAGAGCTCCACTCTCCACACTTGCACTAGTTCAACGATCAGGGGCAAGATTGGGCCCAGAATGTCTCAAGCCGGGGCAGGCCTAGGCTCTGTCCTATCTGCCTGTAATAAAGAATAAACCTTTTTCTGTATTTCATAAACTCACCAGGCTTCGCAAATGGATTATTATTTTTCATCAAGAAGGATATAACTTTTTCCACAACAGAGGAGTTAAGTCAAACTATGAATATGAACTCACTTTTTTTTCTCTGATAGGGGCAGGGGTCTATTATTTAAAAAAAAAAAAAAAAAAAAAAAAGTCCTTACTATCACGGCTTTTGTCATTGGTCATTTCTGATCTGTATTTCTGGGAGGCCATGTCTTATCTTTTTAATTTAATCTATGAACATACTGGTTCTTATTTTACATCTTCTTTTCTAGTTATCCCCCAGGCTAACTTCAGACGTCTTCCCTTTGATCACTGCAGGTAGGCTGGAAGTGTAAAGACGGCTAAAACTTTGTATTTGTATCTGTAATATACCTTTTGAAATGTTTTTGTAGCTTATCGCTTCAGCCGTTTGAATACCCGGTCTGCACCAAAGAGGGCCATGTCTTCGACCTACTGTAAGTGAAGTAATTCATTCTTGGTAATTGTGATCCCTCTCACTGAGGAATTACACAGATATAAGACCACATGGTAATATTAAAGAAATAAGTAAGATTTAATGTTGAAAACCACATTTTATTGTCTAAAGAAGATTTATTATCATCATGGTATTGGAATCTGTAAAAATTAGAATATCATGAAAAAGTTCAATTAAAGAAAAACCTTTTTCAGAATGTCAAATCTGTATATTATATACAAGCATTATTTATTTGAAGATTATGACATACAGATAAAGAAAACCCACAATTCAGTGTCTCAGGAAATTTGAATATTTACATAAGATCACTAAAAATTGATATTTTTTTTTTACACATGGTTGGGTCTCCTTTGGCATGAATTACTGCATCAATGTGCCGTGGCATAGAGGTGATCAACCTTTTTCCTGCTCTGCCCAGTGACTGAGTGGGCCCACCGCACTGCATCCTAGGGCTTATCCAAGGCCAATCCTCATGTAGTTTAGATAAAGATTCTCCGCACCGCCGTGCAAGAGGTGAACTGGAGTACGAAGGAGTAAGAATCCACATTTTCTCAAACTAGTGCTGCACTGACACCGAAGCGCTGTACAGTGCTGCCATCTGTGTTAGAGGAAGACTTGTATTTTAGGTTTCATGTCGAGAATTACTTTGATACAGTTTAGTTTTTAACTTCTTTGACATTCAAGGAATGAATTACAAAAAAACCCAACTAAATCTAATGGTTCTTATTTCAAATGCTTAACTCAACCTAGCTCTACTAATATTGTTATATGAACAATATAATATTGTTCTTGAATTTAATTTTTTTTTGGTAAAACAAAATAAATAGTATAATGCAACAGTTATATAATACAAATTACATCCATCCATCCATTTTTTTTTTCCCCGCTTATTTGGGTCCGGGTCGCGGGGAAACCAGTCTAAGCAGGGACTCCCAGACTTCCTTCACCCCAAACACTTTCTCCAGCTCCTCTGGGAGGACCCCAAGGTGTGAGAGACATAAGACAGCATGTCCTGGGTCTTTCCCGGGGTCTCCTTCCGGTGGGACATGCCTGAAACACCTCCCGAGGGAGGCGCCCAGGAGGCATCTGGAACAGATGCCCGAGCCACCTCAGCTGGCTCCTCTCGACGTGGAGGAGCAGCGCCTCTACTCCAAGCCCTTCCCGTGTGACTGAGCTCCTCACCCTATCGCTAAGGAAGTGCCCAGCCACTCTGCAGAGGAAACTCATTTCAGTCGCTTGTACTTGTCCTTTCGGTCATTACCCAAAGCTGATGACCATAGGTGAGAGTAGGAATGTAGATTGACCTGTAAATCGGCTCCCTCTTCACCACAACAGTCCGATACAGCAACCACATCACTGCTGATGCTACACCGATCCGCCTGTCAATCTCACGCTCTATCCTCCCCTCACTCGTGAACAAGACCCTTAAACTTGAACTTCTCCACTTGAGGCAGGGACTCTCCCCCCAAACAGAGAGAGCAAGCCACCCTTTTCCATTTGAAAACCATGGCCTTGAATTTGGAGAGCTGATCTTCTCTTCATCCCAGGCACTTCATACTCGGCTGCCAACTGCCCCAGTGCATGTTGCAGGTCCTGGCCTGATGAAGCCAACCGGACAGCATCATCTGCAAACAGCAGAGATGAAATCCTGTGGTCCCCAAACCGAACCCCATCTGACCCCTGACTGCGCCTAGAAATTCTATCCTTAAATACTAGGGATGCAACGATATTCAATGTAATATCGAATCGTTCGATACTGGTGTCATGATTTGATACATGTGTTTGGTCGATACGTGATACGCGTCCCTCCATGCATGCTGTGTTGTCATATATTTTGGTCCCAAAGGAACTCAAAAAAGCCTCATAGGGACTTACAGCTGAAATATTCTAGAGGTGCGTTTTTGTCTTTCAATTACTTTTTATTTTAGGCCCAAGAATTACAAAGATACTCACTTTTAAATACTTGAGCACTCTTATACGCACCCGCAATCTATTTCTCAGACTCTGTCTCAAGTTTTCCTCAGAAAACGGTCTGTTGAGACATTTCTGTATAATATAACAGAGTTAGTGTTCAGATGGGAGAGCGCAGTATGGAGAGGAGCTGCTGTCTGTTTCTGCTGCTGCTGGAGACGAGGCAGCACAGCGCAGACACAGGGAGCCTGTGTGAATGCAGTGAGAGGAGAGACCGACTCAGGAGGAAAGCAAAAGAAATCATCAAATCGTCATTAAAAAAAAAAAAATGGTCGGATACTGTTTATGTTAAGAGTAGACTGGCTATATTATAAAGTATAAAATAGAAAACACCTGAGAAAGCACTTATTCCACTGAATAAAAACTCTGAACTGTAAATTATTGAACCAAATGAACTAAAACACTTCACATATAAACTACAGCTTTACAGTAGTTGTACTGTAATGTATTATATGTAATGTATGTAATGTTTCATTAATATCATAGTGTTATTATATTATACTCAATATAGTTCAGCAGATTAATTGCATATTTCAAGAGAATTCTTCAAATTGGCATTAAAGCCTGAAATTTGGCACAGATACTCTCTAAGGGTCACTTTTTGGGAAAAAGACATTGGCCACACAAAAATTCCAAATGGTGGCCATTTTTTTCAAGATGGCTGATATTTCTGTCAAGTGCTCATTCTGTGATGTAGGCATGTTTTTTTTGAAGAATGGTGATTGTCCCTCAAAAAATGAAGATGACGACCATTTTTCAAGATGGTCACCACCATTTTTCAAGATGGCCACCATTTCTCTTAAATCCTTACATCAATTTATCAAAGGATGATGCTGCCATCAAGATTGGTACAAACATTCTTCAAGGAACATTCTTGTGGAAAAAGATGTGTGCCACTCAAAAATTCAAGATGGCCACCATTTCTCAGATCAGTTTAACGTATTAAGGAAGTGTGTAGAATCCCTCAGTCGTCCAGGAAGAATCCATAGCAAATGGTTTCCTTTGACGTGACCTCTCTTTTCACTTGTATCCCTACATCGGTAGCGGTGGACGCAGCAAGGAGGAGACTACTGGAGGATACTAAACTAGAAGAGAGAACCAAACTTTCACCCGACCAAATCTGCCAACTGCTGGATATTTGTTTAAGTACCACCTATTTCCAGTTCAGAGGAAACTTCTACAGGCAAATCCACGGCTGTGCAATGGGCTCACCGGTCTCCCCTATCATTGCAAACTTATACATGGAACAATTTGAACAGAGTGCCCTGGCCTCATATCCACTCCCGCTCCATATTGAATAGACACACCTAACTAAGAGAAACTGTAAAGAAATATGTGTTGTCTCAGAGTAATTTCATTGTAATTAAGCGCCTACCTTCAAGCAGATATAAAGCAGTGTCCACCAGCATCTGACCAGAACTGAGGAAGCAGCTTGGTTGAGCTGTGAAACGTATTCGACCAAATAAACTCTGTCCAGTTGACAAATTAAATTTCTCCTTTTGCTACGTATTAAGGAAGGTTTTGTTTAATAGAGTGAACGTCATTATACAACCAGGGCACACTAGTGACTTCACTGCTGTGAAACTCAGCATGGGGTTCAGTGTCAGCTGAACTTTACTTACTTTACTTACACTGTAGTTCTTGACTAGTAGTCAAGTAGACTAAGTTTGGAGTCCCAAAAGCTGTCTAACAGCTCCTCATCAATTACCTGGTACTAGTAGTACTAGTAATTAGTCACAGAACAGGTGACAAAGGGCAGCCCTGGCGGAGTCCAACATGCACTGGCAACAGGTCTGACTTACTGCTGGAAATGCGAACACAGCTCCTGCTCTGGTCATACAGGGACGGGACAGCTCTTAGCAAAGGGCCCTGAATCCCATACTCCCAGAGCACCCCCCCACAGGACACCACGAGGGACACGGTTGAATGCCTGGTTGGGCAAACTCCCATGAACCCTCGAGCACCCAGTGGAGGGTGTAGAGATGGTCCAGTGTTCCACGACCGGGATGAAAATCACACTGCTCCTCCTGGATCCGAGGTTTGACTATTGCTCGGATTCTCTGCTCCATTACCCTGGAATAGACCTTACCAGGGAGGCTGAGGGCTGAATACAAAAATAAATAAAATACTATAATTAAAATACTATAATTAGACATAACAAACTACTAAAGTTACAACAAGGAAACTAAATAAAATAATGAAACAGCATTAGCCTATTTAGTGCATAGCTTGCATGCCCTATCAGAACACCTCATTTTTGCGGACACCCTGCTCCGGCGGGCCTGTCCCTGGAGGCACAGGAGGAACGATTTCCCATCCCACCACCGTGCCACAGGCAGAGAGAGTCGGGTCTGGAGAGCAAATAGTACAAGTGTTTCTCTCTCTCTCTCTCTCTCTGTCTCTGTCTCTCTCTGTCTCTGTCTCTGTCTCTGTCTCTGTCTGTCTGTCTGTCTGTCTGTCTGTCTGTCTCTCTGTCTGTCTGTCTGTCTGTCTGTCTGTCTCTCTGTCTGTCTCTCTGTGCATGTGAGCGAGAATGACCGAATCGTGTTGGAAAAAAGAAAAGAGGCAAAATTAATTTGTGGAGCTCGGTTTTCATTCTGTGGCACTGCACCACAGATTGGTCTATGTATGGGAAACACCGCTGTGATTAATCATATTATTGTGGAAAGAGGAGTTCAATTTCATAGCCACACCCAGGCTTGATTGCTGCCCGACCTTACAAATCAAGAGATCACTTAAATAGAACCTGTCTGACAGGGTAAAGTAGGCCTTATTGAACTCAAGACATCATGTTGCAATCCAAAGAAATTCGGGAGCAGATAAGAAGAAAAGTAATTGACATGTCTCAGTCTGGAAAAGGTTACAAAGCCATTTCTAAATCTTTGGGATTCCAGCGACCCACGGTGAGAGCCATTATCCACAAATGGTGAAAGCATGGTGCAGTGGTGAACCTTCCCAGGAATGGCTGGCCTACAAAAATTACCCCAACTGATCCAAGAGTTCACATAGGAACCCAGAACAACATCTAAACAACTGCAGGGCTCACTTGCCTCAGTAAAAGCTTCATCAGGTTCATGACTCAACCATAAGAAAGAGATGAGGCGAAAGCCACGGCTGACAAAAAAGACCATAAAGGCTCATTTCACTTTTGCCAAAAAAACATCTTGATGATCCCCAAAGTTTTTGGGAAAATATTCTGTGGACTGATGAAACAAAAGTTGAACTTTTTGGAAGGAGTGCATTCCGTTACATCTGGCGTAAAATGAATACAGCATTTGATAAAAAGAACATCATGCCAACAGTGAAACATGGTGGTGGTAGTGTCATGGTTTGGGGCTGCTTTGCTGCTTCAGGACCTGGACGACTTGCTGTGATTGAAGGAACCATGAATTCTACTCTCAACCAACAAATCCTGAAGGAGAATGTTCGGCCATCAGTTTGTGACCTCAAGCTGAAGCACACTTGGGTTCTGCAGCAAGACAATAATCCAAAGCACACCAGCAAGTCCTCTTCTGAATGGCTTAAAAAAACCCAAAATGAGGGTTTTGAAGTGGCCTAGTCAAAGTCCAGACCTGAACCCAATTGAGATGCTGTGGCATGACCTTGAAAAGGCGGTTCATTCTTGGAAACCCCCCAATGTGGCTGATTTAAAACAATTCTGCAAAGAGTGGGCCAAAATTCCTCCACAGCAATGTGAAAGACTCATTGCCAGTTATCACAAACGCTTGACTGCAGTTGTTGCTGCTAAGGGTGGTTCAACCAGTTATTAGGTTTAGGGGGCAAGACTGTTCATTTCTTTGTCAGGCAAACCTACAAAATCAGCAAGGGATAATATACTTAATTCCTCCATTGTATATTTAGGCTATTTCATTTAAAGTCCAATGAGGTTCATTTTTCTTCTGTTAATTTATGTTATTAGGTTCTTTATTCAGACCAAGAGTTTGTTTGACACTTTGACAGTTTGGACTGTTCATTCATGTTTGTCAGGTTTGAAAACCGTTGAAAACCTATTAACACATTTATAATGAGAGCTCATCATGCACTGAATGTAATATGTTTGATGGTCTAAACCTGACTCATCTCATAAAAGAGCCTACAAGAGTCAAAATACAAAATTTCTTTTGGATTGGACCCTAGCCTCCCAGCCCAAGAGAATTACTAAATCTGGTGTTCTTTCAGATTGTTTCAGTGACCACTCTATTGTTTATTGCATTTGGAAAATTTCCACACCTAGACCCCCACATTTCTGTGCTAAACAAACAAGAAATGCAAAAGCTAGTTTCTTCAGAAACAGTTTGTCAAATATGTCAAAGTCTGGAAACAAATTAATTCATTACTACCAGGTAAATCAAACAACGTCAATTCTAATATACAATGAAACCTCTAATGAGCCTTCTTTGATCTCTAACACCTTGAGTTTGCATTTCTCCCAATCACCTCAGGTACATCCCCTGCTTATTATGAATATTTATAGACCCATCTCAATCAATCAATTGTGTTGTTAAATATTTTGAGAAAATAATTGTTAAATGTTTTGAGAAAATAATCTTCAATCAACTGTCTAGCCATTTTTCACATAACTTACTATCTCCATGCCAGTCAGGTTTTAGAAAACACTTCTCAACTACCACTGCACTTTACCAAAATTTACCAATGATATTTTCTATGGACAGTAATAAGGGCACAGGTGCCATCTTCATAGATCTTACAAAAGTGTTTGACCTGGTCAACCATTACCCACTCCTGGACAAACTGCATGCTATTGGTCTAAATTATCTCTTCTTTGTTTTAGTTCTTACCTTCATCACCTTCGTCAGTGTGTGTCCTGTAGGGGCAGTCTATCCAACTTCACAGGCATGCGCTGTGGTTTTTCTCAAGAATTCTCTTTAGGTCCTTTTACTGACTTTGACTCTGTTCAGCAGTGGCTGTTGCCAAACAAACTGTAAATCATATTCCATGCCATTTCAGAAAGTGCATCAACCAGCCTCTAGAAATAAAAAAAGGGATATTTGAATGGCTATGTCATCTTTCGAGCCTGTTCAGAAATTTAAATATTTAGGAGTTTGTCTGGACTCTGTATTTTTCTAAACTCTTGTCTATTACAAATAAACACAGTTACAGCTTACATGAAACACTACCAATCTATACATTGTTTAATTTCCAGCATAGTTTATCAGTAACTTCTACCTATTTTGGATTACGCTGATATAGTCCACAGAACCACATAGGATCACAGAACCATCAAATGGTTTGTTGGAAATTGTCAACAGTGTTGCAAGAAATGTGTAGAGAAAAAAGACGCAACCTACCTGGAGTGCTCAGAGACATGGCCAAGTTAAGGAAGGCTGAAACTCAACCACCACTGAATAGAAACACGCTGACATGCCAAGACTGAGCCAAAAAATATTTATTTATTTTTTTTTTTTTCAAAAAGGATTTTATGGACTGATGAGATGAGCGTGACTCTTGACAGACCAGATGGATGGGCCCATGGCTGGATTAGTAATGGGCACAGTGCTCCACTTCGACTCAGATGTCAGCAAGGTAGAGGTGGAGTACTGGTATGGGCTGGTATAATTAAAGATGTGATAGTTAGACCTTTTCGGGTTGAAGATGGACTCAAAATGAACTCCAAAACTTACCACCAGTTTATAGAAGACACTTTCTTCAAGCACTGGTAAGGAAAAAGTCTGCATCTTTCAAGAGGACCATATTTTTTATGCAGGACAATGCTCCATTACATGCATCGAAATACTCCACTGCTTGGCTAGCCAGTAAAGGCCTTAAAAATGAAAAAAATAATAACATGGCTCCCTTCCTCACCTGACCTAAACCCTATTGAGAACTTGTGGGCTTTTGAACCAGAGATTTATGGTGAAGGAAAACAGTACTCCTCTCTGAACAGTGCCTGGGAGGCTGTAGTTGCTGCTGCACAAAAAGTTGATCGTCATCAGATCAAGATACAGACAGACTCCTTGAATGGAAGGCTTATGACCATTATTGAGAAGAAGGGTGGCTATACACTGATTTTTATTTATTTTTGTCAGAAATGTTTATTTGTAAATTTTGAGTTTACTATTCTGACAGATGAAAATAAACAAGTGAGAATGGAAAATGTTTTTTTTTTTTTTTTTTTTTTTTTTTCATTTAGTAATAATTCCGCAAATTAATAGTTGCCCAATAATTCTGCACACATAGATAGGAAAAAATTCTCCTGAGAAAGCCAAACTTCATTTTTACTTTCTTAAATATTCAGGTTTGAGGTTTATTTGGATTGACCGAGAGCACTGTAGTTGCTCAATTATAAAAATAATCCTCATAAATACAACTGCCCAATAATTGTGCACACAGTGTAATATATGGGTTTGACTTTATGAAATTTCAAATTTTTAGATATATACCCGTTTTCCTCAGTATCAAATTCAAGTTTGAATGACACAATTACTAGATCAACTTACTGTTTATTAAATGTATTATTGTGACAGGTCTAGTCGGGAAAAATTACAATTAGAAATGTTTAATTAAATAATATTTAAAACATTCTTTGTAGCCAAAAGTTGTTAGTCCAGAGACTAGCTTTCTTAAAACTTTGTTACTGCACTGATTGAGAACTGACTCTGCAATGATTGAGAACTGACTCCGACATGGTAACCTGTTTGTTTTTTTCTTTCAGGAGCATCGTACCTTGGATTAAAAAGTACGGTACGAATCCAATCACAGGGGAGGTAAGCACAAATGTCCCGGCAGTCTACTTTTGGCTAGGATAGTCACAATATCAAATTTTAATGTTACCGTTACTGTGAGAAGAAAGGTCACGTTGTTTACAATTATACATTAACATACTAACAAAACAATAGGATAATAAAATGCTTTTGGCTCATTATGTAACTCTTTGTGGAGAGTCAGTCACTTGTTTTAGGGAGAAGTTATGGTGCAACCAGGCAAAGTTACATGTCAGATCTGTGGATCTGTTAGAATGCATGTTTTCAAGGGATATATATATATATATATATATTTTTTTTTTTTTAAAGCAATAAAATGGTTAAAGCCCCACTACATATCTTATATTTTCCTTTAGCTAAAAGCTTGTAATGGTGGTAAAGGGCAGAGGGGAGGAAATGCGTAAGCTCACCTTTGTACTGTGTGCTCAACCTTGGTGATCTGATCTTGGCCCATTTAATACATTTCCATACAACAGGGTTCTCAGTGGTGGAAGTAGTATAGCATGTAGACAGACATTGCCCAGTTGATTTTATTTAAATGTTGCTGTTGCATATTATGCAGTATATTTTAGAAACTGATTTTATAATTGTACTAACTCATGCCAAATCCCTTATCAGGTATCAAAAACACTAACATCTCCATGGATAGAAGCATTATAATTATAAAAGTTACATAGTTAGCAGTATTTTAAACACTATGAACGGTGATTAAAAAGGAATTTTAAATTGGTCTAAAATATTCATATAGCTCCTATATATGGATCTATTAAAATAACACTTCTATAGCTGATAATCCTATCTTTGGTTCTTCCTGCATGGTTGCTGATTTTAAGGAGTAGGAGAATTATGGCATTAGCGTTATTCATGATTTATATGACTACAATATCATTCAGTCATTTAGTCAGTTACAAGACAAATTTAAATTACCAAACTTTTTATTATATTTTTATAATATTTTTTGAAATGTTCTCAACTCAATTGCAAAATACAAACAAGGTGTAGGGCCTCATTGTTTAGAAAAAATACTTTTTCAAATAAATTTGCAGATAATTACAAAACTGTCATATTTACAATGAACTGCAAGAGATCTTGGAAGCATGATCTTGGCATTAATATAACAAACAATGAAATATAATCATGCTCAACTGGTGCTGGTGTGAGAGGGAAGGAGGGATGAGGTGGGGGGGTGGTAGAGGGTAGTATATTGTTTCATTTTGTTGTGAGTATTGAATGTAATTGTTATATTTGTGATTTGTTGTTGTATTTGTACAGCGATTGTTGTTGTATTTGTACAGCGATTGCTAGATCTTTTAGTGTTAACAATACTTGAATACTAAAATCAAATTTAAATAAAATGAAAAAACTACTGTATGGTTAACAACTTGCGTTATATTACAAAAGGAACCAAAACATTTGTTGCAAATCTCGTTTTTCCTCAGAAACTCGAAGCAAATTCCCTTATCAAGCTCAACTTCACCAAGAACAATGATGGTGAGTTTATGCTATTAAAGCCATATGTGTGAAGTATAACCATAATGTGGTGTTTGCTGTTTGCTTGTTCCTAGGAAAGTACCACTGTCCTGTTATGTACAACGTCTTCACTAATAATTCTCACATTGTTACAATCAAGGTCACTGGCAATGTCTTCTCTTATGAGGTTGGTTAACTTTTACATAATTGGTTTTTCAGGTTTTCACAAGTGGCTTTCAGATTCTAGAATGTGACAATGTCGTACTCCCAGATGGAGGACAGGAGTCAGTTATTAATTACAATGTCCTTTCATAAGAAATATTAAATTTAAAGCAGACCTAAATGTTAAATTGACTTTTCAAAGCTTTTAACCATAATACAGTTGTACCAGGGTACCATTTACCCTTGAAGTTGTATTTGGAGTGATTTGTGTATGTTTGAGCAATCTTTAATTTCTTATTTTCACAACGCCATATTGCAGATCCTCTGGTATGCGCCCACTGTGACATACTTCATTCTCCAATTTTATTTTCTTAATCGCCAGTGTTGTGGCTTGGCACAAATGAAACAAAATTCTGCTGCTCACTGGCATGATGAATTGCATTGGTGACTAGAGAACGCGCTGCATGATAAAAAACACACACACACACACACAAAAACAGCATTTTAATGCTATTCATTTTTGCTGTAGTTTCAAAGAGTAGTGCCATTATTCAGTACCAAAGATGTGATCGTTGTCAGTTGAAAGGACTTTAAAGGGCCACTAAACACCAAAATCACTTTTTTCTACTGATTAGCTATGTAAATGGGTCTAAAATAGAAGTGTATACTTATCCCTGGCCTTATTTTGGCATTTTAGTGCATATTTGTTCAAAATCTGACTTTTGGGTTAAAAGCCGTGTCTGTAACGGCCCCTTTAGAATCAACTACGGCCACTACATTTGAATTTTTGGGTTGGACTAACGGCCGCCAGCTAAATGTGTTTATGGTCAGATTGTGTTAAAATAGAGCTCAGATTAAAGTTTAAAAGAGCTTCAGACAGGGCATAACCTACAATTAGCATCACACACTTAGGGAATGTTGATGACATCAGCTGCAAAGTAATTAAGTAATGTCAAGTAATTAATGCTCATCACTAGTGAAATATATAACAATATGTAAATGCAATGGCTTTAGTTAAATTCTGTGTTAAAACTTCAGGCAGTGGAACAGCTCAATATCAAAACAAAGAGTTTTAAAGACCTGCTGACAGACGAGCCTTTTACCAGACAAGACATTATTGTACTTCAGGTAAAAAATAGACAAAATTGTCTCATTTTAATTTTGAATGTATTGATTTTTTTTTTTTTTTTTTGAATTACAGGATCCTACAAATTTGGACAAGTTCAATGTATCTGACTTCTTCCATGTAAAAAACAATTTGAAGGTCTTGGATCCAGGTGAACTTATTTAACTTATTGAGCCCTGTTTTGCCTCTGGCGCTTGCATAGGAGTAGCGTTAAGTGAGGGGAGTGGCCAGCTCAGAATTTTGGTCTTTTCAAATTAATTTAAGTTCACCACAACTGTACCACTACAGTCCCTGACAAAAGTCTTGTCGCTTATCCATTTTGTAGAAACAAAAGCTTATAACCTGACTTTAAATTAATCGATTGGTTTTAGAAATGTCTCATATGAAAGCTAAAACCCTCCAAAATTATGCTCAATATACTAAAATAAATTTGCTTCACTGAAGAAAGATTGATCATTTAATGAACACAGAAAGATCAGATTTTGGCAAGACAAAAGTCTTGTCGCCTTGTCATATGATGCACCCAATCCTAGATTACAGCCTCACCTGTGATCAGTTACTGATCAATCAATTAGTGGGTGTGTATAAAAAAAAACCCAGCACACCAGACCTTCACATCAACTGCAACTTGACCTCTGACAACATGCCTAAGATCCACCCTGAGACCAAAGCGTTAATTATCAAGAGGCTGAAGACCAGATCCACTGCTGAGGTGGCTGACACCTTCAGTGTGTCTCAGCGTCAAGTACAAAGAATAAGAAAAAGATCTGAAAAGACTGGAGATGTTTTTGACAAGCCCAGGTCCGGCAGACCCCGCAAGACAACTGCTCTGGAGGACCGTTTGTTGCCAGCCCCTTTTCCACTGCAGCAGAGCTCCACCAGGCCTGGTCACCTCAAGTCCCTGTGTCAACCAGAACAGTTTGTAGAATTCTGTCTCGAAATGAAGAAACCAGCACTAAACAAAAGGCAATCAAAAAACCGTGTGGCATTTGCCAAGGCCTACAGCCTGCTAAAAGGGTGGACACTGGAAAAGTGGCAGAAGGTGGATTTCTCAGATGAATCCTCGGTTGAATTACATCACAGCTGCCGCAAATATTGCAGGAGACCTACTGGAGCCCACATGGATCCAAGATTCACCCAGAAAACAGTTAAGTTTGGTGGCGGAAAAATCATGGTCTGCGGTTACATCCAGTATGGGGGTGTGCGAGACATTTGCAGGGTGGAAGGCAATATCAATAGCCTAAAATATCAAGAAGTATTAGCTACCTCTTACATTCCCAACCATAAAAGGGGTCAAATTTTGCAGCAGGATGGTGCTCCATCGCATACTTCTATCTCTACATCAAAGTTCCTCAAGGCGAAGAAGATCAAGGTGTTCCAGGACTGGCCAGCCCAGTCACCAGACATGAACATCATTGAGCATGTCTGGGGTAGAATGAAAAAGGAAGCATGGAAGGCAAAACCAAAGAATCTTGATGAACTCTGGGAGGCATGTAAGACTGCTTTCTTTGTATTCCTGATGACTTCATCAACAAATTGTATGAATCATTGTCGAACCGCATGGATGCAGTCCTTCAAGCTCATGGAAGTCATATAAGATATTAAATATGGATCTCACAGCACCACTACTTAATTCACTGACGTTATGCAACATATTTTTGTATTTGAAGTAAATTATTTGTTCAATTTTCTGTAGGCGACAAGACTTTTGTCTTGCCAAAATCTGACCTTTCTGTGTTCATTAAATGATCAATCTTTCTTCAGTGAAGCAAATTTATTTTAGTATATTGAGCATAATTTGGGAGGGTTTTAGCTTTCATATGAGACATTTCTAAAACCAATCGATTAATTTAAAGTCAGGTTATAAGCTTTTGTTTCTACAAAATGGATAAGCGACAAGACTTTTGTCAGGGACTGTAGAGTTAACAGGAGCATGGCCCATCAAGATATTTTGTACAAGCATAACATACTTTTACATGGTACAAAATCTGGTGTTATAGATTACACCATACTTTAAAGGGAAATGTGTTTGGTCATTGTTTTCATTTGTTGTAGATGAAGAAAAGGCAAAGCAGGACCCAGCATATCACCTGAAAAGCACCAACCTGGAGACCAGAGAGACTCTAGCCGAGCTTTATAAAGAATATAAAGGAGATGAGCTGCTGGCATCCACAATGAAGGAACCAGCTGCCAAGAAAACAGACAAGTTCAACGCTGTGAGAGAATTATATATATTTTTTTATATTTGTCCTGTATGAGAGTAGAGCAGTGCACATACATGTATCTAATGCAAAAATACATATTAAAGTTTCACTCCACTCAACAAAACTAGTGCCACTTGCCCCTATGGGGCGTTCTCATGCTTGAGAAATATTCTAAATCTTAGTCATGCTGACCCCTAGCCTGGGTCTTAATTCTCAAAGCATACCTGCTTTTAATCAAGTTTTATATACAGTATAGCACCAAGTAACCTAGTGCACAATAGTTCTGGAATATGTTGCTAGATAAGCAAATGTGAGCTCCGTTTTCTTGTTCCAGGCTCACTACTCCACAGGCAAAGTAGCTGCATCTTTCACATCCACAGCCATGACCCCTGCCACAGTACATGAAGCCGGTGAGTATCTCGGGGTTAATCTAAAGGGCTATACACTGCTTTTGAGCAGGTATGCCCAAACTTCTCATTTTATAGTTTCTCCAGTTTGTCCTGGGTGTAACCCGGGGCCTCCTTTCAATGGCCTGGCCTGGGATATCTGGAACAGATGCTTGAACCACCTCCTGGCCCTTGTGAGTGAGCTTCTCACCCTATTTCTAAGAGAGCGCCCTGTCACCCTGCAGAGAAAACTCATTTAACTGCTTGTATCTGTGATCTTGTTCTTTTGG
>CM057089.1:550000-590000 GCA_029959045.1 Taenioides sp. WSHXM2023 | reverse complement strand
TGCTAACATGATATTTGTGCAAAACACAAGGGCAGAAACAGTTTTTGGTAACACTTTATAATTAGGCATACCTACAAATAATTTGTAAATATTTAGTAACCATTAACTAACAATTTATTAAAATTGATGTACCCATTAAGAAGTGAAGAGCTTATTTGCAAAAACAGAAGTCCATCCATCCATTTTCTTCCGCTTATCTGGGCTGTTAAAAGTACATAAGAAGACAAAATGAACATCTTTGGTTTATCCAGGCTGGGTCGCGGGGGCAACAGTCTAAGCAGGGACTCCCAGACTTCCTTCACCTTCCTCCAGCTCCCCCAGGGGGACCCCAAGGCATTCCCAGGCCAGCCGAGACATAGTCCCTCCAGCGTGTCCTGGGTCTTCTCCTGGAACAGTGGATGCCCAGAACACCTCAGGAGGTGTTCTGGGCATCCACTGTTCCAGGAGGCATCCACTATACATTGTCACTGATAATATCTGTAGAGCATGGCGACAGGAGAAATACGGTTTGCCAATTTTTCAAAACAGAGGTATCTGTGTGTTTTAATAATTTACAAACGTGGACCAAAAGTGTTATTACTCATTTATAAAACATTCATAAATGTGTATTTAGAAATGTTATGGAAATCGATTAATCATTTACAAACAACATACATATGTTTAGTAATCATTAACTACTCATAGATTAGATTAGATAGATACTTTTCATTTTTATATGTTCTAATATTTACAATTTTTAGTAAATGATTAGTTAATGGTTAATAACATTTAGTTTAAAAATGATTTGTGGGTATGCCTTAAGTGTTACCCTGTTTTGTTTTGTTTTTTGTTTTTTTTTTTCTTTTAACTTTTTTAATTGATTGGTGAAAAAAAAAATGTTTAACAATAAAATGTTAGTGTACTTTGTTGTACTTTGTTCTAATAGGACTGTGCTCTAGTTAATACATTTAGTCATCAAGGGCTGGCTAATGGTCGTCTTCTCATTCTGTTTGCAGGAGGAGAGTCCTGCTGGGGAAAACCATTCAAAGATGAATTTAAGACAAATATGTCTCATGCCGGTCGAGGCATTTTAAGCATGGCCAACTCTGGACCAAATACCAATAAATCTCAGTTGTAAGTTGGGCTGAGTGATGTGACATTTTGATAATCTCAATATTTTTTTTAGATTTTCATTGTCTTATTAAAAACAAATAAATGGCTTTGAATAATATTTGCCTTAACCTTAACAATACAGACCATTGCCATTTAACACAAAATAGTAAAAAAAAAGTCCTCTTAAAGTCTGAACTTGGCTCTTACTTATTGACTGTAGACCTCTCCATTAAAAAGAAATGACTGAATCTCAGTCTTGTTTTAAAATTCCATTATTCCATTATGCACAGTTCTAATTGGAAGTCATTAATATAGTAGTCAGTGTTATTCTCCACATAACGCCATACCTATAGACGGATTATTAATCAACACGGGATGCGTGCGCAACCTGAGTGTAGAAAGCGCCGCTGTCTGCGCAGTTAACATGAAGCTGCAATGCTAGCTAGCTAGCGCTGTTGTCAGCACTAAAACAGTTTATCACCGTGTGATAAAATAAGTTATAATGCTAAACTAACATTAGTGAGTGGGATACATCTTGATGACCCATATGCGTTAAATGCAGGTGAGTGCGTAAATGACGAAAAGAAATGCCTCAAACTTCAGTAGGCGACCATCCACTCATACCAACACACCTAGGCCCGCCCCCCCGGGAGAGCCTGAAATCTGCTGAAAACCCACAAGACACTAACATGTTACCAGAGAGGATAGCGGCTCTTTCTGCAGGAGACATGCGCAGTAGAGCGAGAAGTGACGTAGTCTGATGATCCCTCTATACTGAATTTTACCATTGGCGCACAGACAAAATAATAATAATAATAATACATTTTATTTCAAGGCGCCTTTCTTGACACTCAAGGTCACCGTACAAAGACAAACAATAAAACAGGCAATAAATACTAAATAAAACAGAGAAAATAGACAATGCAAATACAAGTAAAGTATAACAATCAGCAAGTGGGGTAAGCTATTTTAAAAAGATGAGTTTTGAGTCTGGATTTAAAAATGGGTAATGTCTTAAGTAGAATGTGCTTCACTGTAGACAGTGAAATGCGTTGTTCCACTGTAACTTTAGATAACTCTCTGTTTGCTTACGTAATTTTTTTGTTTGTTTCTCCCTTAGTTTCATCACCTTTCGTTCATGCACGTATCTGGACAGAAAACACGCTGTATTTGGAAGGTAAACGTCGCTCTGCTGAGATGATTTTCTTTTTTTTTTGACTAGTTTGGTTTATAAACTTTGATCCTTTTACAATATTTGCTAAAGCAAAAGGAGAAATTTAATTTGTCAACTGGACAGAGTTTATTTGGTTGAATACGTTTCGCAGCTCATCCAAGCTGCTTCTTCAGTTCAGAACTGAAGAAGCAGCTTGGATGCTTCTTCAGCAGCTTGGATACTTTTAAAACCAGTTAGACCCACTTTTGTGTGTGCATGTGAGCCAGAGGGACTAGGCGTTCCTCTGAGTAAAAAAGGACTGGGCTATTATAGGGACCTAATGCCTTTGTACTAAAATTTCTTTTAGGTTGTTTTTTTTTGTTTTTGTTTTTTTTGTCACTCATCTGAGTGGTACTTGTAATGTGTGCAGGGTTGTGGGGGGATTTGAGACTCTCACAGCCATGGAGAATGTGGAAAGTGACCCCAAAACAGACAAGCCAAAGGTAAAAGAAACCTGATGTTTTATTATATTCATAAAGTAACAATTATTGTGAAGACTTCTTTTCTTGACAGGAGGAGATTAAGATCCTTACAGCATCAGTGTTTGTGGACCCCTACGAAGAGGCTGATGCTCAGGTTGATGTCAGAAATTAGATTTGGTTTTGTGTTTCTCACAGTAGTGGTTATCTGGAGATTTTGTTTCTTGTGAGGATGCCTTATGCGTATTTTATGGCTGTATTTTCCAGATTGCTGCAGAACGGGAAAAGGAGCTTCGAAGGCTGGAGGAGGAGAAACAGGCCTGTAATCCTACCAAAGCCAAGGAGAAGAACGAGCCAAAGGTCTTCAAACAAGGAGTGGGCAAATATATCAACCCAGCCACAGCGTGCGTACAGATGCTTAACACTTCAGACTTTAGTACAGATTTTTGCATCATTTGCAGCTGACACTGGCAACATCTGCACATACCATCCGTTAAGACAAACTCCTCAAGTTAGTAGGTAATCTGCTGCTTTACTTGTACGGCGCAGCTGGTAAGACACTGGAGTTTTAATCCTGCTGAGCACATGTGGTTGAATTTTGCAAATTCTATTACCCAGCATGCTTTGGTCTTTAGTCTGGCAGCAGTTAAACTTGATTGTGTGAGCAGTGAAAACTACTTCAAAAAATGCGTGATGTCCTGTGTAAATTGTAGCGTAGTGGTTGAATTCATAGATTTTATAAAGAAGTGGAATAAAGGCCGCCACACACTACAGGAGAATTTGCCTGATTTAGGCTGCGATTTGCTTCTCCCCGAGTTTGGGGAGGTGTGACCCGACTGTGTCTTTGTGCGCAATTTTGAAGCTGCTGCATTCCTTGTGTGTGTGGTGTCAGTGTGACTCTGAGCTGCTCTGTCAGATCATAACAGTACTGCACCAGCAAATAAACCAGAGCATCAGGTGCAGATGGAGTGGCGAAAATAACTATTACTCACCATTTGTAGAATCGTAAATTTAAACCGCAGCATCTCATCCACATTATCCATTAGAATTTGTCCTCAGCAAAAAATGACACCCAGTCCACAAAACAAACCATCTTTAAAGTAAAAAGGCAAGAGTAGTTCCTCACGTGTATCTGTTTTCATCCACACAGCGCGCGGATTGGGGTGAAGCTGCAGATTAGCGGTAGTGACTCAACTCCTGTGTATTTTATCGCCCACCATCTGTGCATTAAAAATCATGTATCTGAAGTATTGCACCACATTTCACAAATAATCAGTTTTGACTTGTAATTACAAGTCAAAACTGATTATTTGTGAAATAATCAGTTTCCAAGTGAAATGACCAGATATTCCTTGGGAGTGTTGCTGCACCATTTTCAAATTAGTCTCAAATTTCCATGCCACTAGATAGTAACAAAAGTACTTTCTATGCAAAATTGTAGACCTGTAGCTCAAATAGTTACTGAGTTGTGGGGGTCTGAAATTTTCAGAATTTGGGCTATAAATAGCCAAGAAAAGCCTCGCCAGGGTTTTTGGCATCTTTAAGGGGTCAATTCTCAGCCTCTAGACATACCAGAGAGCTGTAAGTTGGTATACAAGTCCTCTGTATGTAGCTAGTGCTCCACAAACATCCCCTGATGTTTCCCTACATCCTGCAGGCCATGGGGGCTTGCTAAAAATGCCAAAAATTAAGAAAAACCTACTAGCGAGTGGGGTTTGGGGCCTTAAAAGTACTAGAAATACTGCACAGAAGTGTTCTGACATCCCTGGGTTCCATTCTACACAAACTTGTGTGATAACTTAGCAATCTGGGGCTTTCTAGGTGCGTCAGTTTGGAAAATATGAGCTCCCAAAGTTGGACGAGATTTTTAATTGGCTGTTTTTGGTGGCAAAAATCTCCATGTGGGACAGGTGCCAGAGACCCCAACTTTTTCTAAAAGACAGTTCCATCTGTCTTCTATCACTGTACAAAAAAGCAGCAGGGTTATATTTGTAGTTACTGAGATATTCTCACTCAAAATGGCATAGGTGGTGCCAAAATCGTACTGCCGTAACACAGGAATTACTCAGGAGTAATTCCTGTGTTACGGCAGTACAGAGTTTTATGACAGTCACTGTCACTGACAGTCACTGTCTATGCCTAGCCTAATTCCAAGTGAACATGAGGGTAGGCTGGCCATTGCAGAGTATCTAATGTAGATGCTACTAAGGAATAACTGGTTATCTAGTTGTTAAAACTACAGACTACTTCACACCAACACCACAATGTTTGTTAATTAAGGCAGAAACAGAACTCTTGGGCAACACCCGTCTGCATGGAACTGAACTCTGAAAAGAGAAAAGCACAGGCTATATACAACTAATTTAATAGATACAATTATTACAAAATTGGAA
This sequence comes from Taenioides sp. WSHXM2023, assembly GCA_029959045.1. Taxonomy (NCBI): domain Eukaryota; kingdom Metazoa; phylum Chordata; class Actinopteri; order Gobiiformes; family Gobiidae; genus Taenioides; species Taenioides sp. WSHXM2023. The sequence continues at coordinate 584,883 of CM057089.1, read as the reverse complement.
TATTTTGAAAGTACATGTAGTCACCTCCACCAATCAATTGCTGAAAAGAGAATAATAAATTTAGTAAAACAAGTGCTTGAAACTATCACTGGAATGGTCATTAATACATGTGTCTCAACTTATAACACTGAAAAGCAAAAAATGATTTTGGCACCACCTATGCCATTTTGAGTGAGAATATCTCAGTAACTACAAATATAACCCTGCTGCTTTTTTGTACAGTGATAGAAGACAGATGGAACTGTCTTTGAGAAAAAGTTGGGGTCTCTGGCACCTGTCCCACATGGAGATTTTTGCCACCAAAAACAGCCAATTAAAAATCTCGTCCAACTTTGGGAGCTCATATTTTCCAAACTGACGCACCTAGAAAGCCCCAGATTGCTAAGTTATCACACAAGTTTGTGTAGAATGGAACCCAGGGGTGTCAGAACACTTCTGTGCAGTATTTCTAGTACTTTTAAGGCCCCAAACCCCACTCGCGAGTAGGTTTTTCTTAATTTTTGGCATTTTTAGCAAGCCCCCATGGCCTGCAGAGTGTAGGGAAACATCTGGGGATGTTTGTGGAGCACTAGCTACATACAGAGGACTTGTATACCAACTTACAGCTCTCTGGTATGTCTAAAGGCTGAGAATTGGCCCCTTAAAGATGCCAAAAACCATGGCGAGGCTTTTCTTGGCTATTTATAGCCCAAATTCTGAAAATTTCAGACCCCCACAACTCAGTAACTATTTGAGCTACAGGCCTATAATTTTGCATACAAAGTACTTTTGTGACTATCTAGTGACATACAAATTTAAGACTAATTTGAAAATTGTGTTGCAACCACCATCTGGTGAAACCACACGGAATGACCCGTATCTAAACTAGAAGTGCAATGCTCTGATCTTTTGAACACTTAAGAGACTCAAAGCAAATTGTTTTACTGTAGACAGGAAACAGCTGATACGATCACGCTCACAACTTTATAGCCGGTGGTAGAGAGCCATATCCTGCAGCAGTCTTTGAGATCAGAGATTTAAAATCTCATAAGATTCTCCTCGAGTCTGTGGTGTATGCTTTTTGTTGCACACTTAAAAATCATTAAAGACTGAAAAATCCTGTAGTGTGTGACGGCTTTTAGGGAGTGTGACGTCACCCATAGCCTTTGGCTCCAGTCAAAGGAAGCTCACAAGGCTAGCAGTTATAAGGGCGAATTTGAAGCCATTTCCATATTAAGAATAGTAATTTATTTATGGACAAAATAGCTAAATAAAAACACCAGGATCATGTAGAGCGGGTTAATACAAACATTTTAAGACTAAAATGCAGTTACCAAGAGAGGGGTGACTTTTTTTTTTTAGATGGCGTGGAAAGTGCACCCTTGATTTCCCTATTTGGAATGCGGCAACTAGCGGGTTAGTTATGTCCATTTATATACACAGTCTATGGTTACAGGACACATCTGGGAAACCTAAGGTTGCTGGTTCTTGTCCCTGGCATTTTGATATAGTCGATGTCCGCAGTCGCTCACTTTGTACTATTGTTTTAGCCTTTGTACAGTGGCATTGAATGTATTCAACTTGCTATAAATTACATTATTTCTCTTGTTCAGGAAACGGACAGTTGAAGACAGTGGACCGTCCACCAGTACATCCTCAGCCAAAAAGCCTAAAGTCAAAGGCACTTATGGAGACTTCAGCTCTTGGTAGTAAAATAATATTGACCCATGACACGAAATGGACATCCACAATGTGTTTTTTATACAACTGACAAATGTTATTATGTGTTGAAATAAATACTTTTGCAATGACATCAGTGTCTGACTTTCACACTAGCTCAGAGATAAATATCTATCACCCTACAGACATTTTTAATTAAAGAAATTGTATTTGCAAGACTTGGGTATTTCGTCCCAGAAGGAATTTAGTCCTGGGCTCCCTAAAACAGTAATGGACACATAATTTAGGAATGGGCTTGAGAACTTAAGCTTTTGAAATTGTGAAAGGTGACTTTTTTTAAATAACAATGACATTCAAGGACATTCTTTTTTCTGTTTTTAGTATTAAACTCTAACCTACATAGATCCTGATTTTACATTTTGTTCATTATAAACTGCAATATTGAAGTACTGTAAAAATCCTTGTCTACTGACAAAAGACCTGCAACACCAACAACACTGTTCTGTAAAAGCATTGTTCTTCTGCAAGCATGTCTTGACACAGCTTAAGCAGGGAGCATGTTACATTTAAGTGTGCTAAAAATGAAAGTGAAAAACCACATTACTTTGTGTCAGATAACCACCAGGCTTTACATGTTCCCTATTTATATTTTTGGAATGATGCCATTTGAGCCTATTTTAACAAGTAATTTGTTTTAAATGCCTTTAAAGGCCCTATATCATTTGTTGTTTACCTCTTTTAAAGCTCCTATATTATGCAAAATTTAATCTTGTGAGCTTTGGTAGTTTGGTAGTTTTAAGTTTACAGGCACCTTTTACCTTTTGCTCAGTAGAGATTGGAAATTCCAAGGTTGAAATGGTCCAAATGATTCTAGTGAAGATGTAAAACGCAGTGGAGTGCTTCCTCTAAGCCTTTTACTATATGACGTCACAAGAACTGAGCCTAAATACAGTGGCATGAAAAAGTATCTGAACCTTTTGGAATTTCTTACATTTTTGCATAAAATCACCATCAAATGTGATCTGATCTTTGTCAAAATCACATAGATGAAAAAAGTGTCTGCTTTAACTAAAACCACCCAAACATTTATAGGTTTTCATATTTCTAATGAGGATAACATGCAAACAATGACAGGAGGAGGAATAAGTAACTGAACCATCACATTTAATATCTAGTTGCATCCCCTTTGGCAGCAATACCCTCAACAGGATCAATCTTGGACCATTCCTCTTTACAAAACTGCTGCAGTTCAGTCAGATTCCTGGGATGTCTGGCATGAATCGCTGTCTTGAGGTCATGCTACAGCATCTCAATGGGGTTCAAGTCAGGACTTTGACTTGGCCACTCCAGAACGTGTATTTTGTTCTTCTGAAACCATTCTGAAGTTGATTTACTTCTGTGTTTTGGATCATTGTCCTGTTGCAGCATCCATCCTCTTTTTAGCTTCAATTGTCTGACAGACAGCCTCAGCTTTTCCTGCAAAACATCCTGAAAAACTTTTAAATTCATTTTTCCCATTAATGACTGCAAGTTGTCCAGGCCCTGAGGCAGCAAAACAGCTCCAGATCATGATGCTCCCTCCACCATGCTTCATGGTGGGGATGAGGTGTTGATGTTGGTGAGCTGTTCCATTTTTCCTCCACACATGATGTTGTGTGTTCCTCCCAAACAATTCAACTTTAGTTTTCATCAGTCCACAAAATATTTTGCCAGAAGTTCTGTGGAGTGTCCAAGTGCCTTTTTCCGAACATTAAACATGCAGCAATGTTTTTTTTTAGACAGCAGTGGCTTCCTCCGTGGAGTCCTCCCATGAACACCATTCTTGGCCAGTGTTTCACATATAGTCGATGTATGCACAGAGATATTGGACTGTGCCAGTGATTTCTGTAAGTCTTTAGCAGACACTCTAGGGTTCTTTTTTACCTCTCTGAGTATTCTGCGTTGAACTCTTGGTGTCATTTTTGGTGGACGGCCACTCCTTGAGAGAGAAGCAACAGTGCCAAACTCTCTCCATTTGTAGACAGTTTCTCTAACTGTGGACTGATGAACATCCAGACTTTTAGAGATAGTTCTGTAACCTTTCCCAGCTTTATACAAATCAACAATTCTTGATTGCAGGTCTACTTTTGAGCGAGCCATGGTGCACATCAGACAATGCTTCTCCTCAAGACACAATTCTTACCAGGTGTGTGATTTATAGTGGGCAGGGCAGTTTTAAGCCACTCCTCAGTGATTGGACACACCCCTGACTTAAATTGTTTGGTAAAGTAGCCTTCAGGCTAATTCTGGTGTATTTACAAGTATTTGTTCATGAATATGGATTGTCCCTTTTAAATAAAAAAGAAGAAGAAGAAAAATTCGTCTTGTTTGCTCTCAAAGTCTCTTTAGGCAGAAGGTTCAGTTACTTATTCCTCCCCTTTCTGTCATTGTTTGCATGTTATCCTCATTAAAAATATGAAAACCTATAAATGTTTGGGTGGTTTTAGTTAAAGCAGACACTGTTTTTTCATCTGTGTGATTTTGACAAAGATCAGATCATATTTGATGGTGATTTTAAGCAGAAATGTGAGAAATTCCAAAAGGTTCAGATACTTTTTCATGCCACTGTATGGAGCATTCGTTTTTTTGTTTTTTGTTTTTTTATTTAACCTTTATTTAACCAGGAAAAAAGTCTCATTGAGATTAAAAATCTCTTTTTCAAGAGCGTCCTGCCCAAGAGGCCACAAAATTACAGTTTCAAAACAGATAAAAACATACATTCAGTACATTCAGTATGACAGAATAATCAACACAATTCAAAGATAGTTAAAACAGTTACACCCTGAGGATTCCAGATCTCTGTTTTTTAAAATCTGTTTAAAAGATTCAAAGGAGACCAGCTCCTTTAACTTCAAATAATTTAGTAAAAAATTCCATGCCGAAGGAGCATAAAACTGAAAAGCTTTCTTACCAAACTCAGACTTTACTCTGGGAACTGAGCAAGTCCTGTGAGCGCAGGCTGTAGGCCCCAGAACTTTATTTATTTAAGTCTCAATCATACCTAGGCACATTTTTGCACTTTTTGACTTTCGTTTCTTGTATTCTTGATTTTTTATGCAAATGGGCAAATTTTTGGCAGAGTGATGTATCTTTGACTGTTTTAACATTTTCCCATAAGTTTTTAAATTTTAGCCTATTCTAATTTGTTTTACCAAAGATACTCCCTGTGTGGGCCTTTGAGCAAAAAAATGATTAATTGACTTCCATTATAATCACTATTTTTCAGTCTGCCATTGTACAAAGTGTAAAGGATGCAATATCTAAATTTTATATATTTTCTGAATCCTCTGGCTTCAAATTAGTGTTCTGACATATTTTTGGAGGATGATGAGGACCTTATGTGGTCAATGCTATTGACTTCCTTTATAATCAACCTTCCCTCATATAGAGTATACAGCATGTAATATCTAATTTGTATACATTCTCTGAACCCTCTGACTTCAAATTAGTGTCCTGGCATATTTTTTATATATATGTATACATATATATATTTTTTATGCTTACCTTATATGGTAAGTGGTTGAAATGCATCGAATTTTACATTGAGGTGGACGTTGGCACTAGCCCCTCCCCTCAGGACTCCATAACATCAGGTGTATGTGATGGGGTGACCGTGTGGAGCTACAGAGTCCTAGAGAACAGTGAATGACAGTATTTGACTTTTACTCCAAGTAAACATTAGTTTTTGATGACGTAACCGTAAGATCTAGGTACAGTCCCTGACAAAGGTCTTGTCGCTTATCCATTTTGTAGAAACAAAAGCTTATAACCTGACTTTAAATTAATCGATTGGTTTTTAGAAATGTCTCATATGAAAGCTAAAACCCTCCCAAATTATGCTCAATATACTAAAATAAATTTGCTTCACTGAAGAAAGATTGATCATTTAATGAACACAGAAAGGTCAGATTTTGGCAAGACAAAAGTCTTGTCGCCTTGTCATATGATGCACCCAATCCTAGATTACAGCCTCACCTGTGATCAGTTACTGATCAATCAGTTAGTGGGTGTGTATAAAAAGAACCCCAGAACACCAGACCTTCACATCAACTGCAACTTGACCTCTGACAACATGCCTAAGATCCACCCTGAGACCAAAGCGTTAATTATCAAGAGGCTGAAGACCAGATCCACTGCTGAGGTGGCTGACACCTTCAATGTGTCTCAGCGTCAAGTACAAAGAATAAGAAAAAGATCTGAAAAGACTGGAGATGTTTTTGACAAGCCCAGGTCCGGCAGACCCCGCAAGACAACTGCTCGGGAGGAGCGTTTGTTGATTCGAAAATCTAAGGCCAGCCCCTTTTCCACTGCAGCAGAGCTCCACCAGGTCTGGTCACCTCAAGTCCCTGTGTCAACCAGAACAGTTTGTAGAATTCTGTCTCGAAATGGCCTCCATGGTCGAATCAGTGCACAGAAACCAGCACTAAACAAAAGGCAATTAAAAAACCGTGTGCATTTGCCAAGGCCCACAGCCTGCTAAAAGGATGGACACTGGAAAAGTGGCAGAAGGTGGATTTCTCAGATGAATCCTCGGTTGAATTACATCACAGCCGCCGCAAATATTGCAGGAGACCTACTGGAGCCCGCATGGATCCAAGATTCACCCAGAAAACAGTTAAGTTTGGTGGCGGAAAACTCATGGTCTGGGGTTACATCCAGTATGGGGGTGTGCGAGACATTTGCAGGGTGGAAGGCAATATCAATAGCCTAAAATATCAAGAAGTATTAGCTACCTCTTACATTCCCAACCATAAAAGGGGTCAAATTTTGCAGCAGGATGGTGCTCCATCGCATACTTCTGTCTCTACATCAAAGTTCCTCAAGGCGAAGAAGATCAAGGTGCTCCAGGACTGGCCAGCCCAGTCACCAGACATGAACATCATTGAGCATGTCTGGGGTAGAATGAAAGAGGAAGCATGGAAGGCAAAACCAAAGAATCTTGATGAACTCTGGGAGGCATGTAAGACTGCTTTCTTTGCTATTCCTGATGACTTCATCAACAAATTGTATGAATCATTGTCGAACCGCATGGATGCAGTCCTTCAAGCTCATGGAAGTCATACAAGATATTAAATATGGATCTCACAGCACCACTACTTAATTCACTGACGTTATGCAACATATTTTTGTATTTGAAGTAAATTATTTGTTCAATTTTCTGTAGGCGACAAGACTTTTGTCTTGCCAAAATCTGACCTTTCTGTGTTCATTAAATGATCAATCTTTCTTCAGTGAAGCAAATTTATTTTAGTATATTGAGCATAATTTGGGAGGGTTTTAGCTTTCATATGAGACATTTCTAAAACCAATCGATTAATTTAAAGTCAGGTTATAAGCTTTTGTTTCTACAAAATGGATAAGCGACTAGACTTTTGTCAGGGACTGTACATATGCAGGTGCAACAACAGAAGTATGAAATGTATGATCAGAAATACAAAATAAAGGTTTAAAAACAGTCTGTCATATATTATCACAAAAACAGTTTAGGGTCTAAAGCACTCACACCTTCTTGTCAATGCCCAGTCTCCTTTTATCTCAGAAGATGAGCAGGGCTGGGCCTGGTTAGTACTGAATGGAAGACTACTAGGACTGCAGGGGCAGTGGGAGCAGCAGTGGCTCAAGTACATACTGTTTCTGTGTCCTTTGGCAAGACACTTCACCCACATTTACCAGTATTAATTTGGTGTGTAACTGATTGGTGGTGGTCAAGAGTCATGGCACAGTTTTGAGAGCCTCACTTCCATCAGTCTGCCCCAGGGCAGCTGTGACTACAGAAGTATCTTGCAATGTAAATGTCTTTGAGTTCCCTAAAAGTGCTCTATAATCAAAAAAATCTTTATTATCATTATTGCAAGGCTCAGAGAATCATATCTTAACCCCTATATGTTTCGGCCTATTTTTCCTAAAATGCTGGACTAAGATGACTCTCACTTCAAACTGAATCTGTTTCTGAACACTTTGGAGCATAGACAAATGGCTGGACTCTGTGAAGCTGAGGCTCTGTAGTTTTGACCTCTGCTATCTTTTACTGTCTCTGTACTCTAATTTGTTCTGTGCAGAACAAGCTCTACACTGAGGAAAATCAGATTTCAAATTCTCCCTAAATTTTGGGGGGTAAATGTAAGAATAGGTATAGCAGATGTCAAAGCTGTGTCTTTTTGTCTCCTATTTAGAATCTCCAAGTGGAATTCCTGGGGTGGCGTCTGGCTTCCAATCAAATCATTACTGTATTTAATTATTCAGCCATATTTCAGACTGCTCGGCCTCGGTTACACATACATAACAGTAAATGGCTAAACGGAAATCGATCTTTTATATTGTTAAATGTGAACTACAGTCAGGCTTCGCTCCTAAAGGACTCTAAGGACATCTTTAAATATTTACGTTTTGAACCTTAATGACTTGCAACTACAATGCACTGAATGAGAGAAAACGGCTATTTCAGCATATAATAGCAGTGGTAGAAGGTAACAAAGTAAAAGTAGTAAAGTACTGTAGGCCTGCTTAAGTAAAATGTTTAGTTATCTGTACTGAAGTACATTTTACAGTGGAAACATTTATCTTTGCTTTGTACTCCACTACATTCTTTAACTGGACTGAAAAGTAAACATATTTTTCATTATTGTTTAAGACCTGCTAAAAAGGCTGAGGGGTTTATTTTTAAAGCGTTCATAATTTGAGCAAAACAAAAATATAGAAATAAAAACAGCTAGGAAAAAAAAAAACATTGATTCCATTGTTTCTGCTGAACAAAATTCAGCACAAATATGTATCATACTTCTGAAGCCTTACAAGACCTCGAAATCATCTTGAAATCTGTATCTGTACTTTTACTTAAGTAACAAAATTGAGTACTTCTTCCACCACTGTGTAATAGTTCTGTAATTGATTACTTGTTGCCGGTTTTATCCCTGTTGTGTGTGTTAGTGCCTCTAGATGGCGGTAATACAACTTCATGGATGTGAGCCACCACTGAACATCACAAAAGAAGAGTTCCGGATCGCTTTCACGTGTCATAGATGAGTACACTACGCTCTTGACTCCCTCTTGTTGCTGTTTTAAAAGCGTTTGACTTTGACAGGAGATAGAAATTCGCCTTCGACATAAGCTGTGGGGATGGCGCTTCTGGTGGACTATGTTAAGGGACAGTTTGATGACGCAGAAGAGGAACACAGCGATACGAACGAACACGGGTGAAGTGGGCTGCTCTTAGGGTCTTGCTATTGCTACGTTTCAGATGACATCACGTCATTCTATATGCCAATATTATTTAATACAGATGGGGGACAGCTAAAATTAATATTATTAAAATGATGGTCTTTGTCGTAATAAAAATGAGTTCTGGGGTCTAGTCACTAATAAAAAATGATCAGGTTCAACATTTGTTTATTTTCCTTTTAGATATTTCACAGAAAATCACAATGGGAAATATGTTTCTTGTCCCCCATCTGGGAGTATGACATCATCACATTCTAGAATCTGAAAACCATCTATAGAGGGGTTGCACCACCACGTGACCCCATAGCAACGGTAACTACGCCGCCATGACACTGGGCATGTGATTGACTTCAGTTCAGTAGCGTTAGAGAAACATGGGCAGGTTTTGTTGTGTATTTGGCTGTTCTAGCCGTTCTGAAAGGGATAAAACGTTCGTTTTTTCAATGTTCCTCTCGAAATTACTCATCAGGGAGCTCAAACAAGGGAATTATTGAAGAAAAAAAAAGACGGGAATTATTGCAAACATGAACCGCGAAGAGATTTCGAATGGTACCATCATGACACCTGAAGTTTGCTCACGTCACTTTCATCGGGGTATTTGCTATTCAGATTGTTTCATAGCTTATTTAATGAAAGAAGCACACTTACTGAACTAAAATTTCATTCATTTAGCCAGGAAAACCCGCACCAGTTTACAATCCAACGAACCCAGATTGGGCTCCTATGATCAATATGGGACACGAGTCGAAGAGCTCTGTGAGCCAAACTACGAAAAAATCGGCCATGAAAAGATACTCAAGAACGTTAGAAAGATCCGCTCGCAAAAAACGATTAATTTTAGAAGACATCGTTGTTGATAAGTAAAGCAATAAAGAAAATGTCGGTCCTATGGCGAGTGACATGGTTCTATGCGAGTTGGAAAACACAAACACACCAGATGTGTTTATGTAGGAAAAGCTCGCATCAAGGTTTTGTTCGGAAAGGTAAGTGTTTCATTTCAAGGTTCATTGAATCGTAAACTGATGCGGATTTTCCTGGCTAAATGAATAAAATTTTAGTTCAGTAAATGTGCTTCTTTCATTAAATAAGCTATGAAACAATCTGAATAGCAAATACCTTGATGAAAGTGACGTGAGCAAACTTCAGGTGTCATGATGGTACCATTCGAAATCTTTTCACGGTTTATGTTTGCAATCAGAATCAGAATCAGAAAGCTTTTATTGCCATTGTCAGTGAACACAATTCACAGACTAGGAACTTGCTTTGGTGATGAGGTGCAACATAGAACACTGAATAATAATAATGATGATAATAATAATAATAATAATAATAATAATAATAATAATAATAATAATAATATAAAGTAGAGATATCACTATTAAAATAATAATAATAATAATAAAGTATCACTATTAAAAATAAAGTAAGAGCATGCAAAAGATTAAGATATATAATAAAAAAATAAATAAAAATAGTCAAGTATATACAGAGCATCAGAACAACAGTGCAAACTGACAGTGCAAAAGAAGCCATAATTCCCGTCTTTTTTTCAATAATTACCTTGTTTGAGCTCCCTGATGAGTAATTTCCAGAGGAACATTGAAAAAACTAATCGTTTTATCCCTTTCAGAACGGCTAGAACAGCCAAATACACAACAAAACTTGCCCATGTTTCTCTGATGCTACTGTACAGAAGTCAATCGTGCCCGGTGTCATGGTGGCGTAGTTACCGTTGCTATGGGGTCACGTAGTGGTGCAAACCCTCTATTGGTAGTTTTCAGATTTTAGAATGCTGACAGTATGAATGCAATGCATCAATTCAATGTTATCATTACTGTATTTGTATTTTCCATAAAATATCCTAAAGCTAAACTCACAAATATTAAACCTAATAATTCCTCTGACTGTAGACTAGAATACACTTTATTACAAATAATAATAATAATAATAATAATAATAATAATAATAATAATAATAATATTATTATTTAACATTAACATTTTAGCTGCCCCCATCTCTGTTGAATATGACTTTGTAGAATACTGTGATGTCATCTGAAACTGAAACCCAACAATTGATACTTTGCCATGAGGGGGTGTTCTACATGTATTTATATAGTGGAATGTTCAGTAGTTACCGACTCTGTTTCAAGAAACCGGTTTAGGCCAAACTCAGACTTTCTGAAAAGAGGTCAATGCAGGAAAAAATAGGGTTAGATCCTGTGAAATCCCAGACTAACCCTGTATAATCCCAGGCTAAATCAATGGGCTCCACTCTGAATCCTTTATTTTAAATGAGCTCTAAAATGGCATTCTTTTAGTAATTGTATTGTATTTGTTTTCTGATTAAATCTAGTAAAATCTCTAAGCAGACTGAACTTTGTGATGACCAGTTGGATTCTGATGATGAAGATGAAGATGAGGATTATGAGTGGACGTGGACTTCAGACCATCCTATGACTGGACCCAACTCTCAGGTTTGTTCAGTACTAGGGCTTGGCCATAAAGATAGTGTGCCATCTATACTGCAAATTAAAAGTACAGTTAAATAGCTAAAATGTACTGAATTGAATGTAGTAATTTCAAACCATAATTTGCATATTCTCTGAGCTCTGTCCAATCAGTGCAGGCGATGCTGTTATGTGTTATTTATCAGTTCAGAGAGCAGCAGAGGCAGCTCTAAGACAGCTGTGCTTCGGGATGATTGCGACTTGTGCTGTATTCAGTACTCAAGATTTTAAAAGTAATTATTTACAATTGCATAGCTAAAATTATACTTAATTACAAGTACAGGTTTTAAAATTTAAAAAGTACAATTACCCCAAAAATCTACAAAATTACAGTAATGTGAGTAATTAGTTACTTTCCACCCCTGGATAAATATCAGAAAACTATTGTTTTGATATGTTATTTTCATATTGTTTAATATAATACATTTAAGTGTTGAGCTTCACTTAAAGCCACTGTAACTTTTTAGCCAAAAAAGTTGACTAAACTAAAGCATGTTTTCTTTTCATTTTGGCTGTGTTTATTGCACAGAAACGTAAAAAAATATATACATTCTTACAGTGAGCGGGCTTGCATCTCCACAAACCTGACTGTTATTTGGCTTGGAGGAGTGCGTCCATTTTTTTTTTTTTTTTTTTTTGTGTTAAATTAATGGTGCAAGACTTGGATCCAATTGTTTTGTCACAGAAGGGCTTTCATCTCACTTAAACAATATTCGACACCTTTAGTAAATGTAAGAATGGACTTTGGGTCATTTTACATAAGCTTTTTCAGTGTAATTATTGTGGGCCATCATAAAAGGTGACAATTTTAGGAAACTGTTGCTGAATTTTATAAAGAAGACATATGCCTTTTAGGTAGGAATGGGTGTACCAAGAAAATCACAAATTTCTTGCAGTCAGATTACAATTCTGATTTTAGCACTGTTCATGTAAACTGTGTGTAGTATAAAGTACGTTTATATTGCATTGAAGACATGACTACAGTCATCTGCTTCTACTGAAAGTGTGCACTTTATTACTGTTGGTCAAATCCACCTGTCATTCACTCATAGCAGTGGTGTGAATGACCAGCAGGAGGTTTAATTGTTTTTCCAGTAGGAGGTTTAATTATTCTTCTTTCTTTAGCAGCGACAGTAGCTCAGTTGGTAGAGCGTTTGTCCACTGATCCAAAGGTTTGAATCCCGCTCTATATATAAACATCACTGGTTGAGTGGTCAGATCCACTAACCCACAGGTTGGCTGTGGTGTAATTCCAGCTCCCACAGATGAATGCTGTTGTTGTGTCCTTGGGCAAGACACTTAACCTACCTCGCCCCCAATGTCTGCATACGCTGGGATTTAGACTTGGCGCCTCTTTGTTGGTGCACAGGCCTCTTGGGACATTGCACAGTCCAATTAGACTCCATTCGGGGTGTTGTTTGGGTAACAAGTCATGACATCATCAGTAGTTCTTGTCTTATTTAGTTAATTTACTATTAGATAGAGGGAAAAGGAAACCATTGTCTCATCCAGGTCAAACTGGAGATGCTTGACTTTGTTCACAAATTCAGCTGTGTTCTCAATATGGTGCTCCGTGTTACCCACCAGCTGAGCTTCCTACAAGCACAGAGGGAAAGGAGAAAGAAGAACAACACGTGGAGAAAGCCCTCTCCATTTGTGGATATCCTAAATGGGCTTTCAATAAAACGAAGAGAGCCAAGAAACAGGACAACAGAGAACCAGAACCCAGGAGAAAGGGTGTAACTATTCCTTACCTGGCTGGCGTTTCCGAAAAACTATACAGGATCTTCAGACAACATGAAATCCCAGTCTATTTCAAACCCACAAACACTTTAAGACAAAAAATGGTCCATCCTAAGGACAAAACACCGAGCCACAAACAAAGCAATGTGGTCTACTCCATTCAGTGTAGTGAGGACTGCCACTTTTCAAACGAATGTATCAACACAGACGGGAAAATCAGAATGGTCCGCAATCTGCCGTACATCTCCACCTAAAAGCCACGGGCCACTCTTTTGAGGACAGTGAGGTCCAGATCCTGGCCAGAGAAAAGAACTGGTTTGAGAGGGGAGTTAAAGAGGCTATTTTTGTCAAGAAAGACATCCTTCCTTGAACAGAAATGGAGGTCTCAGACATCATTTGTCTCCCATTTATAACTCTATTCTCAAACCTAAATCAAAACAAACAGGGTCAGTATTTCTGAAAGCACCGAGAAATAAGAAAAGTTCCCGGGTCACCGTTTCAAATCGAAATGTCCTTTTAACCAGTTGTAGTATTATGTTTGAGATGAAAAAATACCAAATTATAAGGCTCTATCTTTAATACTTTTCGAGATACAGCCATTTAAAGATGGTTTTGCGACGCTTAAGTTACAAATTGGCCTTTCGACCATTTTTGAAAGCCAATATTTCCCCAACCAATAGTGCTACAAAGCTGAAACTTTGCATTTTAACAGAACTCACGGAGTTCTATCTCTTGGGGTTCACAAGATATTGATACCTCAAATCAGAATCAGAATCAGAAAAGCTTTTATTGCCATTGTCAGTGAACACAATTCACAGACTAGGAACTTGCTTTGGTGATAAGGTGCAACATAGAACACTGAATAATAATAATAATAATAATAATAATAATAATAATAATAATAATACAAAGTAGAGATATCACTGTTAGAAAAATAATAATAATAATAAAGTATCACTATTTGAAAATAAAGTAAGAGCATGCAAAAAGATTAAGATGTATAATAAAAAAATAAAAATAGTCAAGTATATACAGAGCATCAGAACAACAGTGCAAACCGACAGTGCAAAAGAGCAAGTAACGTGACATGACTTATTTAAGGTGACAGGTGTTATAAAGTGTCCTTAGTTCAGGTATTATAAAGTGTCCTTAGTACAGGTGTTGTAAGTGTTCATAAAGTGTTTATGAGTCCAACGGCAGAGGGGAAGAAACTGTTCTTATGGCGAGAGGTTCTGGTCCGTATGGACCGTAGCCTTCTGCCAGAGGAAAGTGGCTGGAATAGTCCATGTCCAGGGTGAGAGGGGTCAGCTGCTATCCGGCCTGCACGCCCCCGAGTCCTGGAGACGTACAGGTCCTGGAGAGATGGAAGGCTACAGCCGATCCCTTTCTCAGCAGAGCGCACAATGCGCTGCAGTCTCTGTCTGTCCCTGGCAGTGGCCCCAGCGTACCACACAGTGATGGAGGAGGTGAGGATGGACTCAATGATGGCCGTGTAAAACTGCACCATCATCTGGGCAGGCAGCTTGGCTTTCCTCAGCTGCCGCAGGAAGTACATCCTCTGCTGGGCTTTCTTGATGAGGGAGCTGATGGTCGGCTCCCACTTGAGGTCGTGGGTGATGCAGGTGCCCAGGAAGCGGAAGGAGTCCACAGTGGTGATGGAGGAGTCTGTCAGGGTGAGGAGAGGCAGGGTGGCTGTGACTTTCCTTAAGTCCACGATCATCTCCACTGTCTTCTGGGCGTTGAGCTCCAGGTTGTTGCTGCTGCACCAGGACACCAGCCGGTCCACCTCCCTCCTGTAGGCAAACTCATCGCCGTCCGAGATGAGCCCGATGAGGGTGGTGTCATCCGCAAACTTAACCAGTTTCACGGAGTCGTGGCTGGAGGTGCAGCAGTTGGTGTACAGGGAGAAGAGCAGGGGAGAAAGTACACAGCCCTGTGGAGATCCTGTGCTTATAGTCTGAGTGTCCGAGACATTCTTCCCCAGCCGCACGCACTGCCTCCGGTCCCTCAGGAAGTCAGTGGAGATCTGCCGTACATCTCCACCTAAAAGCCACAGGCCACTCCTTTGAGGACAGCGAGGTCCAGATCTTAGCCAGGGAAAAGAACTGGTTTGAGAGGGGAGTTAAAGAAGCTATCTTTGTCAAGAAAGAGAATCCTTCCTTGAACAGAAATGGGGGTCTCAGACATCATTTGTCTCCTATCTATAACTCTATCCTCAAACCTAAATCTAAACAAACGGAGAAAACAATGGGACCAGCCAGGACATGTCCAGAGGTGTGAAAACACCATCATGGCCCTGATATGCTAACTACTCCCCCACTCCCACTCCATATTGAATAGACACACCTAACTAACAGAAACTGTAAACAACTCCATATTGAATAGACTCACCTGACTAACTGTAAATAAATATGTGTTGTCTCAGAGTAATTTTCATTGTAATTAAGCTCCTCCCTTCAAGCAGATATAAAGCAGTGTCCGCCAGCATCTGACCAGAACTGAAGAAGCAGCTCGGATGAGCTGCGAAACGTATTCGACCAAATAAACTCTGTCCAGTTGACAAATTAAATTTCGCCTTTTGCTATGGATTCTACCTGGACGACTGAGGGATTCTACACATATTTCTTGCAACTTTGCAAGATTATAAAGTTATATACAGTCCCTGACAAAAGTCTTGTCGCTTATCCATTTTGTAGAAACAAAAGCTTATAACCTGACTTTAAATTCATCGATTGGTTTTAGAAATGTCTCATATGAAAGCTAAAACCCTCCCAAATTATGCTCAATATACTAAAATAAATTTGCTTCACTGAAGAAAGATTGATCATTTAATGAACACAGAAAGGTCAGATTTTGGCAAGACAAAAGTCTTGTCGCCTACAGAAAAATGAACAAATAATTTACTTCAAATACAAAAATATGTTGCATAACGTCAGTGAATTAAGTAGTGGTGCTGTGAGATCCATATTTAATATCTTGTATGACTTCCATGAGCTTGAAGGACTGCATCCATGCGGTTCGACAATGATTCATACAATTTGTTGATGAAGTCATCAGGAATAGCAAAGAAAGCAGTCTTACATGCCTCCCAGAGTTCATCAAGATTCTTTGGTTTTGCCTTCCATGCTTCCTCTTTCATTCTACCCCAGACATGCTCAATGATGTTCATGTCTGGTGACTGGGCTTTCCAGTCCTGGAGCACCTTGATCTTCTTTGCCTTGAGGAACTTTGATGTAGAGATAGAAGTATGCGATGGAGCACCATTCTGCTGCAAAATTTGACCCCTTTTATGGTTGGGAATGTAAGAGGTAGCTAATACTTCTTGATATTTTAGGCTATTGATATTGCCTTCCACCCTGCAAATGTCTCGCACACCCCCATACTGGATGTAACCCCAGACCATGATTTTTCTGCCACCAAACTTAACTGTTTTCTGGGTGAATCTTGGATCCATGCGGGCTCCAGTAGGTCTCCTGCAATATTTGCGGCGGCTGTGATGTAATTCAACCGAGGATTCATCTGAGAAATCCACCTTCTGCCACTTTTCCAGTGTCCATCCTTTTAGCAGGCTGTGGGCCTTGGCAAATGCCACACGGTTTTTTAATTGCTTTTTGTTTAGTGCTGGTTTCTGTGCACTGATTCGACCATGGAGGCCATGTCGAGACAGAATTCTACAAACTGTTCTGGTTGACACAGGGACTTGAGGTGACCAGGCCTGGTGGAGCTCTGCTGCAGTGGAAAAGGGGCTGGCCTTGGATTTTCGAATCAACAAACGGTCCTCCCGAGCAGTTGTCTTGCGGGGTCTGCTGGACCTGGGCTTGTCAAAAACATGTCCAGTCTTTTCAGATCTTTTTCTTATTCTTTGTACTTGACGCTGAGACACATTGAAGGTGTCAGCCACCTCAGCAGTGGATCTGGTCTTCAGCCTCTTGATAATTAACGCTTTGGTCTCAGGGTGGATCTTAGGCATGTTGTCAGAGGTCAAGTTGCAGTTGATGTGAAGGTCTGGTGTGCTGGGGTTCTTTTTATACACACCCACTAATTGATTGATCAGTAACTGATCACAGGTGAGGCTGTAATCTAGGATTGGGTGCATCATATGACAAGGCGACAAGACTTTTGTCTTGCCAAAATCTGACCTTTCTGTGTTCATTAAATGATCAATCTTTCTTCAGTGAAGCAAATTTATTTTAGTATATTGAGCATAATTTGGGAGGGTTTTAGCTTTCATATGAGACATTTCTAAAACCAATCGACTAATTTAAAGTCAGGTTATAAGCTTTTGTTTCTACAAAATGGATAAGCGACAAGACTTTTGTCAGGGACTGTATATAAACTATATTCAGCAAGTGGCTATTGGCTAATAACAATCACTAAAACCTTATATAAAGTGCACATATTGGAAAATATTCCATACAAATTCTGATGCCTAAATACAAGTCAGTAGTGTACAAGTTACAAATTAAATAATGGAATCTAGTAGGTAGGGCTGAACGATTTTAAGAAAAAATTGAATTGCGATTTTTCTGGCAAAAATTGCGATTTCGATTTTATCCACGATTTTTTTCAGTGCACATGAACATTCGCAAGCATCAGAGAAACTTACATCATACCATTCAAACACTAAATTCCATAACTGTAATGCAAGAATGAAAACGCATGTGGCTCTTTCATCGTTCTGTCGTGGCTCCCTGTGACTTTGGAAAATAATAATGAGTATTTAATTACATTGTATTTTTATTTTAGTTTGTTCGTTTTTAAATGTAAATCTAAAATTGTAGATAATGGTAATCTTGTAACATTTAAATAAAATGTTTTTAATATTTTTGTCGCTCAAAACATGCGTCAAAGCCGAGATTGGTACACAATGTACACACGATAAAATGATAACGGAACACAGAAGCAGACGCATTTTTGGTTCTGCAGGTGGATAATTTTAAGTTTGGCTTTTTATTTCCTACGAGGAGGACTCAAATAATAATGTGTTTAATGCAGCTTTGCGCACATTTGTTTACGTTATACAGAAGCGAAACTTAAAACCACATGGCTCATTTGCATAAACTAGAAGCGCTAAAAAAACTCCTTGTGCCCTGATGTGGTCAGCTTCTGTCGGACTAAAGGGCAGGACTCAGTGGAATATGCGTGTTCTTTCTGTGACTGAGGGATATTGTAAGAAAATGGAGTTTGAAGCCTGGACAGAAGCTATGTCCTCAGTGTTACAAGTCTGCACAGAATTCCGAATCAGCTGTTGAAGAGTCGGCTGACTCCACAGATGATAAAGTATGATATAATCCAGTTTGATTGTTTTTGTTGTTCATTATAATGTTCAGATTAAAACAGTATTATTACTGTGCCGTAATGGGAACTGTGGCTATAAACTCTTCTCTCACATCAAAGACTCTGCAGACATGTTGTCTTTTAAGCAGGTTTAATGATGATCAAAAAGGTAAAACTGTAGAACAGACAAATGTCAAATTACAATATGCTTATTACAAAATATACAATAAACAAAATTATATCCACACATTGAAGGCTATCTGACGCCATCTTGAAAACCGCGTGGTTCACGTGTAATGAACACACCACTACACCAGTACCACAAACATCACAATGCTGGACCTTAAAACAATTATGACCAGAGTTGTTGAACACGAACACAAAATACATACCGGCGATGCAACCCCAAAACAAAGAAATCCGTGGACTCAACAGACAACCAAACTGCGTGCTGCCATGTCTGCCAACCACAACTGTCACCACCGTTCAATAAAGTTTTGTCCAAAACATGTGCTCCGCCTGCAAATGCGGAAGCGTCCACTAGATGTCACCATACACATATGAAACTTAACAAATTTAAAGACAGGTGAATTACACGTTTTTAACCCTTTTTTTTTTTTTTTTACTTTTTATGCATAACAGAACACTCCCCGCCTGGCGTGATTAAACGCCACTAAAACACTTAAAAAGGAACTAATACAACGATCTCTGAAATTGGTCTAATGAAAACCTTTGTGCCATCTGATTTGATAACCTTAACCTCTACTGTACGAACTTTACCATCTTTAGAAGGAAACACCTGAGTTATGAGTCCAAGAGGCCATTGGTTTCTGGGTATTTGACTGTCCTTGAGCACTACAGTACTCCCTGGTGTCACATTTGGGTGGTCGGATTGCCACTTGCGGCGTGGCTGAAGTGTAGGCAAGAATTCTTTCCTCCATTTGTCCCAGAATGTGTTTGACAGGTGTTGAACCTGCCGCCACTGATGCTTATAGAGGTCCGACACTGAAAAGTTGCCTGCTGGCGCTTGAAGTGGGGACAACTTTTGAGTGAGCAGAGTTGCTGGTGTCAGAATTAGAGGGTCACTAGGGTCCATGGAAATGGGAACAAGGGGCCTAGCGTTTATAATGGCTGACACCTCCGACATAAAGGTGACAAGAATGTCATGAGTGAACTTTGTATTCTTGCGCTGGAAAAACATGGTGTCCAATATTTTCCGTGCAAGACCGATCATCCTTTCCCACGATCCACCGAAATGTGAAGCGTGAGGTGGATTAAAAGTCCATGTACATCCCTGTTCTTTCAAGTAGGTTTGTACGGCTGTATTGTCCAGGTTTGAGGGGATTTTAAGTTCTTTACATGCACTGACAAAGTTTGTGCCTCTATCAGACCGAATGGTTTTGATAGGTCCTCTAATAGCTAGAAACCGTCTGAGTGCATTAATGAAACTAGATGTGTCAAGGGACTCAATCACTTCGATGTGAACTGCTCTTATGCTTAAACATGTGAAAATCACAGCCCATCTTTTATTTTGAATAACATGTCCCCTTGTTCTTTTTGAAGACACAACCCATGGGCCGAAAACATCTATGCCCACATTTGTGAATGGAGGGTCTGTAGAGAGACGGTCTGGTGGTAGGTCAGACATTTTCTGTGTGCTGAGAGGGGCACGAAGTCTTTTGCAAGTTGTGCAGTTGGAGATGATTGCACTAACCTTTCTTTTGCCTCCGACAATCCACCAGCCTGCAGTACGAACAGCTCCTTCGGTGAACAGGCGACCTTGGTGATGAGTTTGTATGTGGTAGTGCCTTATGAGAAGTGCTGCAACGTGATGGTGGCCGGGAACGATGAGAGGGTTCGTTTCGTTTTGGTTGAGATTTGAGTTAGCAATGCGACCACCTACTCTCAAGAGTCCATTTTTATCCAAGAAGGGGTTGAGGTTCTTTAAAGGACTGGCTTTTGGGAAATTTTCTTGTTTTTGTATGCACTTTATTTCATCGGCATATACATCCTGCTGCACTGCACGAATCACAACATCTTGTGCTTGATTAAACTCGGCTACAGTGAGTCCCGTTTCACAGTAGTGCCAACCACTGCACTGTTTGGGTTTGAGTGAGGATGAACGAAAGTTGTGAATTATGTGCAGTAAGCGAGCGAGTGCACGGGTGAGTGATTTCCATGAAGAAAACTTTGTGAATCTTTGAGAGCCAAGTCGTTTGGTGTAGGTAGTCGTTTTGAGGGTGGATACCTGCGGTCTGACTTCTGCGTCAGTGCCAGGCTCGACAAGGTCAAATGTGTCAGTGGAACAGTTCTGACTCTGAAACAGAATGTCTGGGCCGGTAAGCCAGTTACTTAAGGGGAGTTGATAAGCAGGACAGAACGAGTGGCATGATCTGCGGGGTTCTGACTGCTGGCAATGTAATGCCACTGATTGGGGTGAGATGACCTGCGAATTCTGTTTACACGGTTGCTAACATAGACATAAAATCTACGTGTCTCATTATAGATATAGCCTAAAATGACTTTACTGTCCGTGTAGAACATAGTGTTATCTAGTGCAATGTCTAGTTCATCTAAAATTAGATCTGCAAGCTCTACTGCTAACACAGCAGCACTAAGTTCTAATCTTGGGATGGTCTGATCAGGGCGTGGAGCTAACTTTGCTTTACCCATCACAAAGCCAACTTGACAGTTTCCTACTGTGTCTGTAACTCTAAGATAGGCTACTGCTGCTATCGCCTTAGTGGATGCGTCAGAGAAAACACATAATTCTTTCTTTACAGCAGTGGAAGGTGAAATGTCTGTGTACACTCTAGGGATTGACAGCTTTGACAGATCTTTGAGTGAGTCTTTCCAGAGTGTCCAGATTTCTTCCATTTCTGGGGCCAATGGAGCATCCCAATCTCCATTCTCAACTGTGAGCTCACGCAGAATTGACTTTCCCTGTATAGTCACTGGTGCTACGAAGCCTAGTGGATCATAAAGGCTGTTTATTGTTGATAAAATGCCTCGCCTAGTGAAGGGCTTAGTCTCGTCAGATGTCTTAAAGGTGAAACAGTCTTTTTTAATGTCCCAAAGAAGGCCAAGGCTGCGTTGGATGGGGACAGAATCAGCTTCGAAATCTAACTCTTTAAGGTCTTTTGCATGGTCTTGGGTTGGGAAAGCTTCCAAGACCTCCTTTTTGTTCGCCGCGATTTTGTGTAGTCTCAGGTTTGATTTTGAAAGTGTGTCACGGGTTCTTTGCAAAAGAGACACAGCCTTTTCAATGGTGGGCAGGGATTTAAGCCCATCGTCTCCATAGAAGTCACGTGTGACAAACTGCTCAACATCTGGATCGCACTCACAGCGCAAGACGGACTGATGCAAGCCGTAAATGGCAACTGCTGGAGAAGGACTGTTCCCAAAAACGTGAACAGTCATCCGGTACTCTGCAATGTCTTTGGAAAGGTCATTGTCACGGAACCACAAGAAGCGTAAGTAGTTCCTGTCTTGCTCTCGAACGCTGAAACAATAAAACATTTGCTCAATGTCTGCAGTGAATGCAACTGCTTCCTTCCTGAAGCGCATGAGGACTCCAAGCAGTGAGTTGTTAAGGTCCGGCCCTGTTAACAACACATCATTTAAGGATGTGCCTTCATACTTGGCGCTGCTGTCAAAGACTACCCTAATCTGTTTGGGTTTTCTTGGGTGGTACACGCCAAACAACGGCAGATACCAACATTCTTCTCCATCTTCCAAAGGGGGAGCTATTTCTGCATGTCCATTTTTGAATATTTTGTCCATAAAGTTCATGAAATGTTCCCTCATTTCTTCCTTTCTTTCAAAGTTACGGACAAGTGACATTAAGCGGTTCAGTGCTTGTGGCCTGTTGTTTGGTAGTTTCTGACGTTGTGATTTGAATGGCAAAGGAGCGGTCCAATTACCATCTTTGTCTTTTGTTAGTCCTTCCTCCATTATTTTAAGAAATGCTTTGTCTTGAATGGAGGGTGAGATGTAGTTGTCAAGTCTGGTTTGTTTGAACACATTACATCCTAAGTGATCAGTTTCACATGTGGTACAATCACTAAGCTGAGTGCTGACATGGTAAGGGACTTGAATGTCACATTGCTTTTCCTTTATGTTGTACACATTTGGACATGGCTCGAACATTGTCGGATGGCCTTTCCCTGTTACATTGGTAAAGAGAGTTTTTACTGACAATGTTTTGTGGACATCACCAAGGCACACATTTCCTATTATGACCCATCCAAGGTCCAATTTTTGCGCGTAGGGTGCATTGTGAGGGCCACTTATCTGCTTGCGGACTTTGTGAACTCTTACTATGTCCCGTCCTAGGAGCATTAGTATTTGAGCATTAGAGTCTAGGTCTGGGATGAGATGAGCGACAGACTTAAGGTGACGGTAGTGCACGGCTGCACTAGGAGTGGGAATCTCATCTCTGTCATTTGGAATGTTTTTGCATTCGATGAGGCTAGGCAGTGGGATTTGGACTGTACCATCTAGAGCTTCCACTACATAACCAGTAGCTCTCCTACCCATAGTCTCTTGAACACCTGCACATGTTTTTAGTGAATAGGGAGAGCTAGGACCACAGTCATTAAACAACTCAAAAAACTCTGGACGGACTAATGATCTGTTACTCTGTTCATCATGAATGGCATAGAGCTGTACCGCCTTTTCTGAATGACCTTCAGGATACACTTTCACAAGACAAATTTTAGAGCATGATCTACCTGCCTCACTTTGACCACAAACCTGAGTGCATTTGGAGGTTATCTCATCAGGCTGTGCGTTGTTTTGCTCCCCGCCCTGCTCTGCTGGGGGGACGGCTGTAGGCTCTGGTTCTGTCTGCCATGGAGCTGGGCCAGGGTGAAGTGCAGCATTTGAAGCAGATATTGTTTTCTTTTAGAAAAGTTTTTCTCTCGTCAAGTGTTTTTATGCGAAAGGTCCTGCATTTTGTTAGAGGATGGGGTTTTTTGTGAAGTGGGCAGAGTTTCTCACTATCTGCTCTTTTGTATCCACGACTTTGTACTTCTGGGTTGGAGCCAGGAACTATGTCTGTTTTGTGCACTGATACTTCCCTTTGTCTGTTTGCTCTCCATGGAGGTTTGTCTGGTTTGGGAGGAGCATCAGCATGGGAGGTGAACTGGAAGCTAGGGTCATTTCTAGCATTAGCTTCTTGTGTGATAAAGTTCACAAAAACACTAAATGGTGGATAAGTGACACGGTTTTTACTTTTGTAGCTTGCTCCAAATGTTATCCATTTCTCTTGCAAAGTAAATGGGAGCTTCTGGATGATAGGATTTACACCTCTAGGCGTGTCTAGAAAAGAGAGGCCAGGGAGGTCTCCTTCAGCTTTAGCACACTGCATTTCCATCAGCAAGTCGCTAAACTTTCTAAGCTTGATATAGTCCTTGGATGTGATTTTTGGAAACGAGTCTACTCTTTTGAAAAGTGCATCCTCAATCACTTCAGCTGAGCCGTAACATTGTTCAAGTCTGTCCGAAATCATCTCAAGACCTGCGGCAGGATTGTTAATGTGTATGGCTCTGATTTGCTCAACATGCTCAGCGGATTCTTTGCCAAGCCATTTTAACATTAAGTCCATTTCTTCACAAGCTGTCAAGTCTAACCCTCTAATTGCATTATTGAAAGAGCGTTTCCATGCTCTGAAGTTTTGAGGTTTATCATTAAACTGTAGTAGCCCTGTCGCAACTATTTCCCTGCGAGCGAAGTACCTGATAAAGTCACTTACATTGCTCTCCCTAGGCTCCTGGGCAGGAGAGTTATGTGTGGATGTTGACACCTTGTGGGACCAGTGGGTATTGTCAGGTTTAACAGGGCGGGAGAAGGCACTAGCTGGAACATGCAGGGAATAATTAGGATTTGAAAAAGAAGCAGGTGGAGTTAAATAGTTAGCATTGTTTTCTCCACTGGAGTGTAATAATTCACCGCTAGTGTGTTCCAGTTTGAGCTGCATTTTAGTGTCATTGTTTTGTAATGTGTGACATTCTTCATTGTTCACAAATGTATCTTGGGTCATAACATACTGTTTAGTGCGTTCATCTATTTCAGAAGGAGACAGATCGCTTTGAGCATCAAACTGAGAGGCGGCAGCAGCCTCTAATGCCTCTGCTTCTGCTATAGCTGAAGCTAAATCTTTTTCCTGCTGTAATAGCTCAATAGATGCTTCAAGTTTAGCCTTTTCTAGTTTCGAGCTAATTTCTTTTTCTGCAAAATTTAGTCGGGCCTTTGCTGCCTCAGCTTTTGCTCTTGCCCTGGCTGCAGCAGAACCTGTGGATCCAGCTTCAGAGCGGGTTTTGTAGGATGCTGACTTGCTGCGTTGAGCTTTGACAGCCCTGTTGATGGTGGGTGCGTTGAATGGTGGGCTGTCCGATGATGAAGCCTTCGACGACGCCATGGTGGGTGGAGCTTTGTCTGCCATTGCTGCGTTGACTAGGTGACGATTGCTGGGACACTGTTGTATGCCGTGCTGCTTGCGGTGTAGTAGTGTCAGCGTAGATTCACTCTAGTAGTTGCAGGGGGATGACCACAGGATCTCTGGCGTGGATGCCGCCGTTTTACTGTGCCGTAATGGGAACTGTGGCTATAAACTCTTCTCTCACATCAAAGACTCTGCAGACATGTTGTCTTTTAAGCAGGTTTAATGATGATCAAAAAGGTAAAACTGTAGAACAGACAAATGTCAAATTACAATATGCTTATTACAAAATATACAATAAACAAAATTATATCCACACATTGAAGGCTATCTGACGCCATCTTGAAAACCGCGTGGTTCACGTGTAATGAACACACCACTACACCAGTACCACAAACATCACAATGCTGGACCTTAAAACAATTATGACCAGAGTTGTTGAACACGAACACAAAATACATACCGGCGATGCAACCCCAAAACAAAGAAATCCGTGGACTCAACAGACAACCAAACTGCGTGCTGCCATGTCTGCCAACCACAACTGTCACCACTGTTCAATAAAGTTTTGTCCAAAACATGTGCTCCGCCTGCAAATGCGGAAGCGTCCACTAGATGTCACCATACACATATGAAACTTAACAAATTTAAAGACAGGTGAATTACACGTTTTTAACCCTTTTTTTTTTTTTTTTTTTACTTTTTATGCATAACAGAACAATTACAGATGATTTAATTATTCAATAAATTACCTTTACTGCCCCATGGTTGAAGAATATGAGAAAATTAAAATTTTCGGAAATGATTTTTTGCTTCAATTTCACCATGCTGAAAAAATATGAAGGAATTGAGCAACAAAGACAAAGTTTCATAATTCTTGTTAACTGTCCACATGTCCATTTTGAGCTTTGAAGTTAGACCAATTTTCGTCGGGGGTTGCCTGTTTGGATCCTTGCTGTGACCCCACATAATAAATTTTTTTCATACAAACTGCTTCTTTTGCACAGAGATATGTCAGAATTTGCAATAAAAACATATTTGTTGATTACATTTCACATTTTCTGTGTTTAAAATGTCAAAAGGTTTTGTTCGAAAAAGCATGAGCCTAGGATTTGAGGTATCAATATCTTGTGAACCCCAAGAGATAGGATCAGATTCTGAAAGAACTCCATGAGTTCTGTTAAAATGCAAAGTTTCAGCTTTGTAGCACTATTGGTTGGGGAAATATTGGCTTTCAAAAATGGTCGAAAGGCCAATTTGTAACTTAAGCGTCGCAAAACGCGCGCCTACTACTCATCTTTAAATGGCTGTATCTCGAAAAGTATTACAGATAGAGCCTTATAATTTGGTATTTTTTCATCTCAAACATAATACTACAACTGGTTAAAAGGACATTGAGATTTGAAATGGTGACCCGGGAGCCACTCCGTGATTTGAGAAATAATGAGCCAACAGAGAACACAACGGGACTAGCCAGGACATGTCCAGAGGTGTGAAAAACACCCATCATGGCCCTGAATGGTTATGCTAACTACACCCCCACTCCCACTCCATATTGAATAGATCCACCCAACTAACAGAAACTGTAAACAAATATGTGTTGTCTCAGGGTAATTTCATTGTAATTAGCTCCTCCCTTCAGGCAGATATAAAGCAGTGTCCACCAGCATCTGACCAGAACTGAAGAAGCAGCTTGGATGAGCTGCGAAACATATTCGACCAAATAAACTCTGTCCAGTTGACAAATTAAATTTCTCCTTTTGCCATGGATTCTACCTGGACGACTGAGGGATTCTACACACTGCGTGTCTTTGTGGCTTCTGTGTCTCAAAGGTCTCAGTGCAGTGCAGAAGGACTGGTCAGGTAGCATAAGCAGATCTGTGCTAGGACAGTGAGGAGAGGAAGATGCAAAAGTGTCCCTCCTCTGTGTCCTGCAGCTGGGGCATCACAGCAGGAAAAGCCTTGTTCTTACTCTGCTTTGGTGTTTCGTTTGGAAATTACATGGTTCATTCTGTCAAAGTGTGGTAGCAAATGTGGGAGAAGACTTTCCAGAGGAAACATACAGTGTAAAGAGCCTGTATTATCACAATGTCCATAGCTAGCACCTTAGCTGACCTCGTGCACAGTCTCCATGGGTACATGAAAAACAAACGGTTCATTTCACACAATCCAACAGTCCCTTGTGTTCCCTCAAAGTATTTCCACAGTATCTGCCACATTTGCTGCCACATATTGTGTAAAAAGCCTATAGCATCTCAATTGTCCATAGCTAGCTCAATTCTCCATGGCTAACTTGCAGTCTTCATGTACGTTCTCAGATAATATTGAATCTTTTCACGTCTATACTATATTTTTAGCCAATAATGATTAATTTACTGATTACTCATGTGCTCCTATAATTATTAATACTAACAAATCAAAATAATTTCCAAATACAATCTTACGCATCTTCCCTTTTCACTCAGGCAAACCGGAAGACATCTAATGGTAAAACTTCAACACCTGCAGACAAGGCTCTTAGAAAGTATGAGAATAAAATTAACCTTGGTAAGTCCTGTTCTTTAATATCTTTTTTGTCATATCTCAGTCCTTTGAAATGTTTCAGAACCATTACTGTTATTGTTATTTTATTGTTTCCCAGATAAACTCAACCTGTCTGACTCCATCATCAATAAAGTCACTTTGATGCAGAGGCAGAAGGCCAATGACATGTATGTTCATGAGACCCTAATATTACTGGTTTTATCCGTTACCAAACTGTATTTAATATACAGATAAAGGTGAGAATAACAGAAATAAAAGCAGGTAACGAGTCACAGGTCAAATCTGTTGAGAGGCGACCCTGCTAACAGTAAAATTACATGCTTTTCAGCGTAATGGCCCATTTCACAAAGCAAATTTTCTGAAAACCCTTAGTCAAATTATCCTAAAATCAAGCAAACTCTGGGTTTTCTGTTTCACAAAGAGGGTTCGGGTTAACTCTGGGTGTCTCTGAACAGTGTCTCTAAAACTAAGCTGGAAGTGAAGTGAAATGTGCAATACTTAACTGCAAGTACAATAAAATAGTTTGAGTCATTTTATTTGTCTTTTCCTACTGACATACATACTGACATAATTTATTCTATTTAAGTGCTTTTATTAAACATTACTAATCTGTCCCAAGCATGATCCTGAGTCACATGACTTCCTGTCCCTCTGAGATGGCTAATGGAAGGAAACCACAACATTAAACAGTCATATGAATTCAGGAGCTCAAAAGTAATTGGACTAATGACATAAATAATTTGTTTACAGCCTGGCATACAGTTGCATAGCCAAGTGCTGTTTTTTTTTCCACAGTGTGGCTCTTTCGATACTTTATTTCAAAATGTATTTTATAAGTGGTAGTCTGCTGTGTAATATTGTCTTGATTAAATATCTACAGTCCAATGCTGTAGTACAGTATTGCTACAATACGTTATGTAGTCTTATTTGTCTTGTCCAGGTTCAGAGTAAAAGACAAGTCCGACCGGGCAACAGTAGAACAAGTGAGTGCATTTATGTTGTTGGTGTGTCTTAAATGTTTAATTCCAAAGAACATATTCTTTGATCAGTATTCCCCTGTATTTAGCTGTATTTTGATAGACATTGCAACTGAGATCCTCACACTCTTTCTTGTTTGCTGTAGGTCTTGGATCCTAGAACAAGAATGATTCTTTTTAAAATGTTGAGTCGGGGAATCATCTCGGAAATTAATGGCTGCATCAGCACTGGCAAAGAGGTGTTGCTGGTTTAATCTGTTTTAGGCCTGAATGACCTTGTTTACACCTTGTCTAGTATGAATGTGGTGGGTGAGTAAGTGATCGGTGGTGGTCGCATCAGTCTGCCCCAGGGATAAGGTTAGGATTGTGGCTACAATAATAGCTTACAACCACCAGGTGTGGAATTTAATAATAATGTAATGTATAAAGTGCTTTCTCTGTCATGTGCTATTTAAATCCAAAGTGAGATAGTATCTTATCTGCAGAAGATGATTAACTTTATTACCAAAGGTTTTGCAGAAGCACTGGGGGCTTAGGAGCTGTGTGGCGGCATGCCTTACAGCAAGAAGGTTCTGGGTTTGACTCTCGGGCCCCCTGGACCTTTGTAATTGTAATGTAATTTTTCTGGTGGAGGGTCTGCAACCCTGTCTCCACATTAATAATGTTAATAGAAAGCATTTGTGAAGTGGAAGCAGAACTTATAACTATAACCTAGAGCTATGTTTTTAGTCAAAAATTTGACTAAAATAAAAGCGCGTTTTCTTTCAGCCAGATCCATCCCAGATTTTTGTGTAGAACACAACTCTGATTGCTACACATCAACCTGGTCTTAATAAGGTTAGTCTGATGAGAACAGCAAGGTTCAATAAGTCTGGTGTGAGTGCACCCTTAGTCCCAGTTTAGAACCACAACTCTAAAGTATTTACTCCATGTTTGCAAACTTTTTTGCCTGGTCTTCCACAACAACTGGAAGCAGCCAATTTGGGGCCCCACTGCAACTTTTGGCATTTTGCTTCTCATTTGAACTACTGAACTATTGGCATCAAAATAGCAGTTTCACATATATTTTCTTACCCCATACAATCCAGGCAAATGTATACCATGCCTTGACTTCAGAAGGCAAGAGCAGAGCCATAAAGATCTACAAGACATCCATCTTGCAGTTCAAAGACCGGGACAAGTATGTTTCTGGAGAGTTCAGGTAAGTCGACACATGGCATTAGGTCTTAACATGTAGTTGGGCTTTTTGTTGTAGCGGCACAGTGAGGTGCTTCTGGTTTCCTGCAGGTTTCGCCATGGCTACTGTAAAGGAAACCCTCGAAAGATGGTACGGACGTGGGCTGAGAAAGAGATGAGGAACTTGCTCAGGTACTTAAATTTAACAGTTAATAGTAGAATATTTATATGGTTGGTGATAGGATTTAACCTGGTTTGAATCTGATTGGTCGAAGCATCACAACAGCGGAACAAGCCGGAATATCAAACTTTTGTTAAATTCAGTTGCGAGAAAACCAGACATCTTCCCTGTCCATAAATACACAAAGTGCTTACCTTCTGCACTTTTTTCGCAAGTAAAATAGTCTGCAATAAAGCTAAAATAGGCTGAAGTACATTTGTTGGCATTGCCACGGTTATTTTGGTTCGTTGGGATGCTTCATCCGCACAAACACTCACAAAGTGCTGCTCTGTAATTGGTTGCCCACCAATGTCTGGCCCAGTGCCACCACCAAGCGCACGAGTTTGAACACAAATATCGCAAGAATTGTAGTACAACCACAGCCGAAGTTATCACAATAAATATACCTTCAGATACACAAATTTCCCTTAACAAGGTACAAGGATTAAGGTTGTCCTTATTCAAGTTCTAATAAATAGGATGTAATAAAATTACATCAAAACTGAAATATTTTTGCCATATAAATTATTTACAATTGTTCATGTTCATGTGTTTTTATTTGGTCAATGTAAACACATTACAATTAACATACATTATATTCAGTCTGATGCCCATAAAATAAAACGTATTCAGTATGTAGAACAATCAAATCAAACACTAAGTCATTGACCAGGTCTCAGCAGAAGCTAAAGCTTATTGTTTAGGCTACCCTTATCTCCAACTACAGCACGTTAATGGACATTTTTATTTTACTATTATTTCCTATTACTATAAAAAAATCAACAGTTATTCTAATTATAACAAATTTCTCTTTACTGTTGTTATGCTTTCAAATATTTTTCCATTACTGTTCTCTTAAAAGTTACTTTGAATTGAAATTGTTTTAGCTCACTGCAGCAGCTGTTCCATAATTTAACTCCTTTGCTTGATAAACAGTGTTCCCTCAGAGTAGTTCTTACATGTGGCTTGCTGAACACACATGAACCCCTTAGATTATATTTACTTTCTCTTTGAGTGAACATTGCCTGCAAAGAAAGAGGAATTTCATTATGTTTCACTCTGTACATGAACTTAGCCGTGTACAAGTTGACCAAGTCATAGAACTTTAGAACATTTGATTGGTTGAACAATGAGTTACTAGGTGAATCATAAGGTGCATGGTTAATCAGTCTAATGGCTTTTTTTTGCAATAGAAGAACGGGATTAGTTATACTTTTATGTGTTTCCCCAAATTTCAAGGCCATATAAGTAAGGTGTGCAAGTAAGTTAAGGTGTGATGAGAGAACAATATAGTAGATGCAATGCATTTTTGTTCAAAATATACTGTAATTTATATAAAATTCCATTTGTTTTAGACACTTTCTTCTGTACATGTTGTATATAAGATTTCCATGTAATTTTGCAAACTATAATCACTCCAAGAAGTTTGATATTTACCCTTTCTATTTTATGTTCATTAATTTAAATTTTGATATCATTCTCTATTTTCTTATTACTAAATACCATAAATTTCGTTTTGTCAAGATTCAATGATAATTTATTTAAATTAAACCAATTCTTTAACTGAGTAGTAAACTGGTATCATCTGCAAACAGGATAAAATTCCGTCAGTCTGCCCCAGTGCATCTGTGGCTACAATAGTAGTGCTCTGTGGAGCGTCTTTGAGTGTCCAGAAAAGCACTATATAAAACTGATTTTTTATTATTATTATTATTATTATTATTATTATTACCGGTATTATTATTATTATTATTATTATTATTATTATTATTATTATTATTATTATTACCTGGACCTATGTGTTCTGAAACCAAACTGATGTTCATTCAAGATATTGTTAACTTCAACATACTTATCCAGCCTTTTAACAAATAATTTCTGTAAAATTTTAGAAAATTGTGAAAGCAAAGGTATGGGTCGATAATTACAAAACAAATGTTTGTCCCCACCTTGGAAGGACTTCTGCTATTTTCATTTGATTTGGGAAAATGACAGTTTTAAAGGATTGATTGCAAATATATATATATATATATAAAGCTTTTCACAATTTTTTATATTTCATCTTCATTTGTTGGGCTTAAAAAGAAAGCCTTCATATGTGGTCCCAATCTCAATGCCATTATTTTGAGGGGTTACAATTTTCTTTGCTAAATTTTGGCCTATATTTACAAAATAATCATTCAAGTCATTAATTATTACCTTAATGTAACTTATTTTGTTATTGCCTTTTTCAAAATTATTAGGAGATTCATTATTATTGTGTCTCTTGTGTGTTAAACCATTAAGCACTTTCGATGTTCCATGGATATTTTGCTTATGTTGCAACAATAATTTAACAATAATTTTGTGTCGTATTCTTTCTTACTATTTCTAATTATTTTAACTAGTTTTTTCTTATTCTTTGTATTTATTTTCAGTATTTTTTGTTCTAGATTTTAGGAACTTCCTGTATAGTAAGTATTTCTTTTTGCATGACTTTATAATTCTTATAGTCACTTCACTGTTCTTGAGTAGCTAGTAGTACTGGATGTTGCTTTAAACAAATTCTGGAAAATTACGAAAACAGGCAGACAATCACTAATATCAATGTTTCATTAGTAAATATGTTGTCAATTAATGTTGCTGATACTGTTGTCTAGTAGGCTTTAAGATCACTGGGAATAATGTATTAATTTAAAACGTGTTAATGAACTCTGTGGTCTTATGTCCACCAGGGTTATGTACATCAACATTAAAATCCCCACAGACAATGTGGGGATTTTATTTGTTTGATTTTATAAGTGTCTTATTTCCAGTTGTATGGAACATCTTAGATACAAATTCATTAAAAGTATCCAGTGAAGAACCAGGAGTTCTGTACATACAACAAACAACATTTTTTTTTGTTTTTCCATCTGAATCTCATCAGTAACACATTTTAATATGTTGTCAATTGTAGTTGACATACTTGCTATTACATTAAATTGCAAATTAGAGTCTACATAAATGGCAACTCCACCCTTCTGTTGATTACAAATAATTCATATCCCTCCAGTTCATATCCCTCCACTATAGCTAATAATTTGTCTTCGTCCAACCATGTTTCAGAGACCGCAATTGCACTAAACTTTGGAAATACATTTAAATATTTAAATAGTCTTTGATTTGTGAAAAGTTGCCCCATAGACTTCTACTGTTGAAATGTATTCCCCAAAAGGCATGTTCCATGTCCACTGTACTTTTAAACTGTTCTTCTGTATAGGACTGACAGTTTGGCTGACAATGCATCTGGATCTATATCTTTCTATATCATACCTAATATAATCAATATTTAAATTATTCAGATTATTGTAGAAGTCAATTGGATCATCTTCCATATCATTTATGTTCTCTATACTATCAAGTATCAACATTTAGCGAAAAAGAAACCCAATATAAAAAATAATACTAATAATAATGTAAATAAACAATATATTTTAGAAAAACTCCACTTATCTGAACGAATGAAGTCCCATAGTTCATAACAAAAAGTTCATTTTCGTAAAGTTCATAATCCATTTTAATAAGGAGAAAATAGTCATAATGATCTTTAGAATCATCCTTTAGGTAATGTCAACAGGATTGAGTGCCCCATACCGCATACAGTCAGAGAACACCTGCAATCCTGGAACTCTCTTATTTTACATTATTATTTGTCAGATTTTCCCTTCTTTTGCCCTTTATTTCATTTACAGCAGAAACTACTTTGGGTCAGTTAGGTTCATTCTGTGTTTTCAGATTACAGATGGCAGGTGTTTTAAGTCCAGAACCACTGCTGCTAAGGAGCCATGTCCTGCTTATGGGCTTCATTGGAAAAGATAACATGTAAGGCTTGCCCTTTCCCTCTCTATTAAAGTAGCACTAGATTTTGAGAAGTAAGCAAAGAGTTAAAAGTGATCATTGTAATATTTTCCACTCCTAGCCCAGCTCCCCTGTTGAAGAATGCAGCTCTTAGTAAATCCAAGGCTCGGGAATTGTACCTTCAGGTGGTTCTGCATATGAGAAAAATGTATCAAGATGCAAGATTAGTTCATGCCGACCTCAGCGAGTTCAACATGTTGTAAGCCATTTGCACTTACCAAAATGTAAATAGTGCTTAATGGTGTAAAAAGCACTATAACTTGCCCAGTAAATGCATGATATATTCCTAAACAGAAAGCATACAAATAGCTAACTATTTGAGCCATCAGGAATAAAACATGACTCTTTTTAACGCCTTGTGTGTTATACAGGTTTCATGAAGGAGACGTCTACATCATTGACGTGTCTCAGTCAGTGGAACATGACCATCCGCATGCTCTGGAATTCCTCCGCAAAGACTGCACAAATGTCAATGGTACAACTTCTATTTCATTTTTGGCCTGGGCAGTGGTGGTTTTTAGATGGGTGAGGTTGGCACCCGCCCAGCGGAGCATTCCCCACGGGGTGGCAGGAGGAGGATGCAGCCTTTCCTTCTAATAGTCTATAGTCTGCCCTGTGCCTCCTACAGGCTCATATGAGCCCTCTCCCAGCTTGTATAACTGGGCTGACCCAAGACAGGAGAGCCTGATGGCTATACTGTGCTGCTTGTGCATGTGATGTTTCTGCTTAATTAACCAACTAAGCCAAGAAGGACAAAAATGTTGAGATCATGCACCTCTACGTTTGTGTTGTTTTGAAGCCCCTAACAGCAGTTTTACCACAGGTGTGCATGAGTATTTCCCTCATAATCTCAGGGCATGGACCACTTACATGTGACAGTAAACATTAGTTCAGAGTCCCAATTATAATAACAGGCTAATAAAAATATTTTAAAATTATATTTTTTCATCCATCCATCCATTTTCTTCCACTTATCCGGGGCTGGGTCACGGGGGCAGCAATCCAAGCAGGGACTCCCAGACTTCCTTCACCGGACACTTCCTCCAACTCCTCCGGGGGGACCTCAAGGCGTTCCCAGGCCAGCCGAGAGACATAGTCCCTCCAGCGTGTCCTGGGTCTTCCCTGGGGCCTCCTTCTGGTGGGACATGCCTGGAGCACCTCCCGGTGATCAGGAGGGGCAGGAGCTGTTTCCCAGGAAGT
>CM057089.1:527500-547500 GCA_029959045.1 Taenioides sp. WSHXM2023 | reverse complement strand
GTGTTTCGGAACAAGGTTGTTTGTATTCAGACTACTAGTCCATCTAAAAAAAAAAATTAGAATATCATTTCAGAAAGTCAAACCCATATATTATATAGATTTATGACACGGAGTGAATCTTTGTTTCTTGACATTTTGTTGATTGTGGCTCACAGATAATGAAAATCCAAAATTCAGTGTCTCAGAAAATTTGAATATTGTGATAAATATTGGATAGTCATGGTATCACACCCTAATCAGCTAATTAGCTCAAACCACCTGCAAAGGTGCCGTTAAATGGTTCCACAGTCTGGGTCAGTGGGCTACAGAAACATAAGGATGGGTGCTGAATGGACAGACGCCCAGAAGACAGTCACTGACACCCTCCACAAGGAGAAAGCCACAAAAGGTCATTGCTGAAGAAGCTGGTTGTTCACAGAGCTCTGTATCCAAGCATATTCATAGAAACTTGATCGGAAGAAAAAAGTGTGGTAGGAAAAGGTGCTTCAGCAAAAGGGATGACTGCAGCCTCGAGAGGATTGTCAAGCAAAACCACTCAAGAATTGGTGGGGGCTTCATAAGGAGTAAACTGAGGTTGGAGTCACTGCATAAAGAGCCACTACGTACAGACAAAGCCTATATGGGACATGAGAAATTTCTTACCTGAGCGGTGGAGAAAAAGAACTGGGGCCTCATTTATAAAGCTTGCTGACGCACTAAGCATTGTGTAGGCGCTTTCTACACCAACGATTTATGAAACTCCTCCTAAGCGCAGCGCTTTGCTTATCTCTACGGGGAAAAAACATGGGGGGAAAAAGACACTCGTGTAGAGAAGCAGAAGTGAAGAGAGTTTGAGGAAGTGTTTAATCTGGAAATCATCAGACAAAGCACATACATAAAATAATTACATTCAGATTTGTGCATTTAAGCAGAGGTGAGAGAGAGAGAGGCTGTTTATTCGACTCATTATTCTCTACAATATTATACATTTGAAACCGCATCATGGAGCCATGTACCGTTAAAATCCTGAGTGGCAACCTCATGCACAAGACATACAAAACAATCGAAATTGGATAAGCTACTGTTGTAGCTACAGCTGCCCTGGGGCAGACTGACGGAAGTGAGGCTGCCAATCTGCGCCATCGGCCCATCTGTCCACCACCATCACTCACACAAACCACTTTCATATTGGGCAATGTGAGTGAAGTGTCTTGCCACAACACAACGACGGCACCTGGATTCCCAGTGGTCTCCCATTCAAGTACTAACCAGGCCCAGCCCTGCTTAGCTTCTGAGATCTGACGAGATCAGGCTTTGACAAGGAGGTTTGGCCCCATAATACGCACAGATAACATAGCTTTAATATATAAGTGGACCTTTTGAAGCACTCACTTTACGTCTTTTATTGAATATAATAGTTGAGCTGTTTTGGTAAAGTTGTCACATTGTCTTCCATGTTACTAGACGTTGGGCTATTTGAATAATACTTTTTGCATTCTTATACTCTGCTGCTGCTGTTCTTATGCTTTGACGTTGCAACTGTGTTGATTTTCCCTATGTGTGACCAATATCTTTTTAATATATCTTTTTTCCTTATTTGTTGTAGGAGGTGAAAAGACGAGTGAAAGAAGCACAAAGGGAAAAGAGAAAAACAAAAATTCCTAAACACATCAAAAAGAGAAAACATAAAGTGTCTCGCAATAATCTCAAGAACTAATGTTCATCCTGAGATGTAGACTGCATACACAAAGATACTAACCAGCACTATACATTAAACACAAGCCCCCACACAATAAAAAAAAAACGTTTCTTGTATGTTGTTCAAAGAAAATAAAAAGTATGAAAGATGTGTAAGTGGTTCTTTGAAATAAATATGAAAGTAAATTGTAATAGTCAGAGGCCACGAGCACAGCTATACTTTGAGAAGTGCCTATCAGTGAGTGAGGGCAGTCTATCGACATAAACATAATTGGCTGAGTGGTCAGATCCACGACACACAGGTTGCTGGTGCGATTCCAGCTCCCACAGATGAATGCTGCTGTTGTGTCCTTGGGCAAGACACTTGACCCACCTTGCCCCCAGTGCCTGCATACACCTGTGTATGAATGTGTGTGTGAATGGGTGACTGGTTCCCTGTTGTAAAGCGCTTTGAGTGCCTTGAAGGTGCAAAAGCACAATATATAAAAGTGACCAGTTTCCATGAAAGAAACATTTACTACTGTAAGAGCAAGTTTAGAAGATTGTCAATTTATAAACTATACTATCATTATTAGCTGTACTCTTTTAAATGAGAAGTTTCGGTTTTGTCAATGGAGACATGATAATGTGGAAAGAAATAATAAAGAAATAAAAGAAAAATTAAAATCATGTTTGGAATAAATACTGCTTTAGGCACAATGTCATTAGGAGCGTCGAACTAAAACTGCTTTGTCTGTGACTGAAGGATCAATGCCACTAACCACCCGTCTGTATTTATTTACACATACGGGACCTAAGCTCGTCATGACGCGTTTATGTAAACTAGGAACAAGAATTGATTCATTCAAGCATAGAATTAATGTACATGCTGCGTGTGACTGAAAATAATCAAAATCAATCTTATTGTGTACCATAGTTAATCCTGTAGAAATCTAGAGTTTCTATTAAGATCTTCTGCTATGTCCTAAGCATCCTCCAAGGCTAAGGTGTTGCGAGCATGGAACCTGAAGGTGTCCCAACTGCTGATTGGCTACTCGGGCTGCCTGTTTTGGAAAGCTTCCTCCAGCATGCTGACGTTACCAGAGCAAAGTAAGTCCCAGTCCGTTACGTACACAAACGACAAAACAAAGAGGAGCCTACAGCAATTACATCAAACATCGTGTCGTAGTCGCAACCATGGATTTGGAGCTGAGCCATCCACAGCCTGACGCTCTGTTGTGAAAGACAAAGCCGGCATAGTCCCGCCACTGCGTCGTGCCCTCTTCTCCGCGGTGGTGAGTTTACAGACGGCACACGTCTCAAACTCCTGCTGGAGCCAAAATGACCGCCGCAGCGCGCTGTTTTCCTGGGTCAATGCTGCTCTGTTGGATAAATATAACAAAAGTGCACCATCTGGCGATCTTCTATGTGTCCCGCAGGTCAGGTGCAATGCCAGGGGTGGCTCTGCTTCTTATGTGGTTAGTGCCTTCTTTCCTTGATGCTGTCACAAACCGAGGTCATCAGTTTACATAAATATGGAAAATATGTTCTTTTCTTTAAACTTGGTTATGGCAGTAAGTAAAACACTATTATAAATCACCACTACTAATCAGAATATACACTGCTCAAAAAAGGAACACTTTGAAAACACACCACTCATTGTGAAAAAAAAAAAAAAAAAAAATGCTAGATAGCTATACAAATATGGACAGGGCAATGTCTTGGGAACAAAAGGATGCCACCTCTTTTAATGGAAATAAAATGTTCAGCCTACAGGCTTATAGACACCCTGTCCCAGATGTGTTCTATTGGGTTTAAGTCAGGTGATCATAAGGGCCATTCAGTTGTATTAATCCCTTCATCCTCATGGTACTGCTTGGAGACTCTTGCCACATGAGGCCGGGCATTGTCGTGCATCAGGAGGAACCCAGGACCTACTGCAGCAGCGTAGGGTCTGACAATAGGTTCAAGGATTTCATCCTGATACCTAATGGCAGTCATACTGTTTTCTAGCCGGTAGAGGTCTGTGCATCCCTCCCCAGACCATCACTGATTCACTTCCAAACTGCTCATGCTGAGCGATGTTTCAGACAGCATAGTGTTCTCCATGTCTTCTCCAGACTCTTTCACGTCTATCACAGGTGCTCAGGGTGAACCTGCTCTCATCTGTGAAAAGCACAGGGCACCAATGGCAGACTTAACAATTCTGGTGTCGTTTAGCAAATGCCAGTGGAGCTCCACTGGGCGGTGAGCACAGGGCCCACTACAGGATGTGGCGCCCTCAAGCCACCCTCATGAAGTCTGTCTCTGATTGTTTGGGCAGAGTCATTCAGTGGCCTGCTGTTCATTCTGTAGAGCACAGGCAATGCCTCCTTGCACAAAGCAGCAGATATCGATCTTGCTGATAGGTTGAGGACCTCCTATGGCCATGTCCAACTCTTCTAGATTAACTGCCTGTGTCCTGAAATCTTCTTCATGTTCTGGAGATTGTGCTGCGTCACATATTAAATCTCCTTTAAGTTAAGTAATATCCTGATGGTCCTAGTAGTGATAATCACTCTAGCCAAAGCCAGCACTAGTGGAAAACCAGCTAGAAAAAAATGTGGTGAAGTTAGTTTCACGTTGGACGTTGGATATTTGCCTCTGCAACAACAGCGGAAGTTTCCACTGTCTGTGTCCCGCTCGCTGTAACGTGGTGCAGGGAGCTGTATTCCGAAGCCTCGCCAAGTATGCTATTAGGGACCGTCAGTAAACTACCCCTATAGTGAATGGAGTTTGCTTAAAAAATTAATCATTTGAAATAATCAAACGCAATTGTGAAAAATACATTAAAAACAATAATTATTTTTTTGTATTTATGTCCATCCATTTCCATCCATTTTCTTCCGCTTATCCGGGGCCGGGTCGCGGGGGTGTAGCAGCCCCACAACACTCCCCTTACAGAACACTCCACAGTGTTTTCAGGCTAGCCCAAAAACACTCCCCAGTGTTTTCAGCCTAGCCTGAAAACACTGGGGGAGTGTATTGAGTCTAGCCCAAAAATACATCCCCTTCAGATATAATACTGACTTCAGCCAGGGTGATGGACGAGTCCGCCTCCGAGTCCCCAGCCCCTGCTTCCTCCTCAGAAGACGTGATGGTGGGATTGAGGAGATCCTCAAAGTATTCCTTCCACCGTCTGACAACATCCCCAGTCGAGCTCAACAGCTCTCCACCCGCACTGTAAACAGTGTTGGTGAAGCACTGCTTCCCCCTCCTGAGGCGCCGGACAGTTTGCCAGAATTTCCTTGAGGCCATCCGATAGTTCTCCTCCATGGCCTCTCCGAACTCCTCCCAGCCCCGAGTTTTTGCCTCTGCGACCGCCCGGGCTGCAGCACGCTTGGCCCGCCGGTACCTGTCAGCTGCCTCAGGAGTCCCATGAGCCAACAAGGCCTGATAAGACTCCTTCTTCAGCCTGACAGCATCCCTTACTTCCGGTGTCCACCACCAGGTTCGGGGATTGCCGTCGCGACAGGCACCACAGACCTTACGACCACAGCTACGAGCAGCCGCATCGACAATAGAGGCCGAGAACAGAGCCCACTCGGACTCCATGTCCGCAGCCTCCCCCGGAATCTGGGAGAAGCTCTCCCGGAGGTGTGAGTTGAAGGTCCTCCTGACAGAGGGCTCTGCCAGACGTTCCCAACAGACCCTCACTATACGCTTGGGCCTGCCAGGTCTTTCCGGCTTCCTCCCCCGCCAGCGAACCCAACTCACAACCAGGTGGTGATCAGTTGACAGCTCTGCCCCTCTCTTCACCCGAGTGTCCAAAACACGCGGCCAGAGGTCAGATGATACGACAACAAAGTCGATCATCGACCTCCAGCCTAGGGTGTCCTGGTGCCACGTGCACTGATGGACACCCTTGTGCTCGAACATGGTGTTCATTATGGA
This sequence comes from Taenioides sp. WSHXM2023, assembly GCA_029959045.1. NCBI lineage: Eukaryota > Metazoa > Chordata > Actinopteri > Gobiiformes > Gobiidae > Taenioides > Taenioides sp. WSHXM2023. Next base: position 541,911 of record CM057089.1, on the reverse strand, counting down.
CAAACCGTGGCTAGCACAGAAGTCCAGTAACAGAACACCGCTCGGGTTCAGATCAGGGAGGCCGTTCCTCCCAATCACCCCTCTCCAGGTGTCACTGTCGTTGCCCACATGGGCGTTGAAGTCCCCCAGTAGAACAACGGAGTCCCCGGTCGGTGCACTCTCCAGTACCCCTCCCAGAGACTCCAAGAAGGCCGGGTACTCTCAGCCATTAAAACAGAGCGTCAGTGGCAGAGGAGTGACAGACACAGAGGCGCAAGATACACACTTGGGATATAACGAAACCTCTCGTAAAGTGGTAAATTTAAAGTGCAGCATCTCATCCACATTATCTGTAGAGATTGTCCTCAGCAAATACACCGTGTTCCAAATTATTATGCGAATTGTGTTTAAGTGTCATAAAAATAAAATTTCCAGGGAAACTCATGGATGGTATTGTGTGTCCGGTAAGTCCAATTAAAGGAAAAACTACTTAAGAAGGACGTTCCACATTATTAAGCAGACCACCATTTTCAAGCAATATGGGAAAAAAAGGATCTCTCTAGTGCTGAAAATTGTGAAATAGTGGAATATCTTGGGCAAGGTATGAATTTCGGCGGCACGGTGGCTGAGTGGCTAGCATTCACGCCTCACAGCAAGAAGGTTCCAGGTTTGATCCCCGGGTCGCCCGGGCCTTTCTCTGTGGAGTTTGCATGTTCTCCCCGTGTCTGGGTGGGTTTCCTCCGGGCACTTCGGTTTCCCCCATCAACCCAAAAAACATGCACTATTGGTAAAAATCCTTCAGCTGAGGTCCTGACAAGCCTAGCTATAAGATCATGGAGATGGGTCCCCGGGCGCCTGAAAGATTGGCTGCCCACTGCTCCTGAATAAGGATGGGTAATGCAGAGGATAATTTCCCTACAGGGATAAATACAGGATAATTAAAAAAAAAAAAAAAAAAAAAAGATATTTCACGAAAACTTAAGCCTGATCATCGTACTATTAAGAGATTTGTAGCTGATTCAGAGCACACAGGTTTCTGCCAGACAAATACATCGAATTAAGAGAGCAACTGCTAAAATGCCATTACAAAGCAGCAAACGGGTATTTAAAGCTCTTGGTGCCTCTGGAGTCCCGAGAACATCAAGGTGTAGGATCCTCCAGAGGCTTGTAATTATGCAGAAACCTTCTACCACCCTTAAACAATGCTCACAAGCAGAAAGTGCTCCAGTGGGCCCAGAACAGTCTTGTTCACTGATGAGTGCTGTGCAACCCTGGATGGTCCAGATGGATGGAGTGGTGGATGATTGGTGGATGGCCATCATGTCCCAACAAGGCTGTGACGTCAGCAAGGAGGTGGTGGAGTCATGTTCTGGGCCGGAATCATGGAGAGATAGCTGGTTGGTCCCTTTAGGGTCCCTGAAGGTTCACACCTTCAGGGACCAAATGACCTCTGTAATGTATGGGGAGTTTCTGACTGACCACTTTCTTTTATGGTACAAAAATAAGAACCGTGCTTTCTGTAGCAAAATCATCTTCATGCATGACAATGCACTATCTCATGCTGCAAGGAATATCTCTGCATCATTTGCTGCTATGGGCATAAAAGAAGAGAAACCCATGATGTGGCCCCCATCCTCCCCTGACCTCAACCCTATTGAGAACTTTTGGAGCATCCTCAAAAGAAAGATCTATGAGGGTGGGAGGCAGTTCACATCCAAACAACAGCTTTGGGAGGCTAGTCTGACATCCTGCAAAGAAATCAAGCAGAAACTCCACAAACTCACAAGTTCAATGGATGCAAGAATTGTAAAGCACCTATCAAATAATGGGTCCTATGTTAAAATGTAACTTGACCTTATGTTTTGATTGAAATAGCTTTTGATTTCAGTAATATGCTAATGCTTCTAATTGAAAAAATAAACAAATGACCATTTTCAGTTCTTTACAATAACATGGGTTGAAACTCTGTTGTGCATAGTAATTTGGAACAGTGCATTTCAAGTTTTTATTTTTGAAAAAAATACTGTTATCTTTGGGAGGTTTGTTCAATAACATTCGAATTGTACTCTAAAGGTTGATGACTTGAAAATTATGATGACTGTCATTTATATTGACAATTTGGCCAAATCAGAGGAAAAATATCATTTGCATAATAATTTGGAACGCAGTGTATAACTGCTAAAATGAAGAAGTCAATGGGAGGTCAGGGGGCGACCCCGATGAGATATGGTGCAGACGCGCTCGTCATTCATCAATGACCCCACAGTAACATGGGGAAGGTTGAGAGCTTTCAAAAAATTTATAATATGCTATTTCCATGTTACTGAATGTTGTTTTTGCTCAAATTATTAGGCCCAAGCCCTGACAGGGTGTAGGGCCTATTGCTTTCGCTACGATGAGCGCATGGGTGTATGCGAGAGGGTGTCATGCAGCTCCGTCCTTTTGCAACAATGAGTGCATGGGCGAAGCAAATGCACTCCTGACATCAAGCTGTATCCAAGCCATATTTATAACTGCTAAAAATCAGTAGAAATCAATTGGTGTCAATGGGCGACCCCATTGTGGGGAATCTCGAAAGCTTTCAAAAAATGTATAATATGCTGTTGCCATGTTAACGGATATATTGTTTTTGCTAAAAATATTTTTATTAGGCCCGAGCGCCAAGGGTGGTGTAGGGCCTATTGTGATTCTTCAGCACTCAATGCCACTCAATAGTGATACTCATGGCATCCAATAGTACACACTGGCAGTGCCCCCTAGGGAGACACATTCATGACACGTTCGTCATGTGAAGACAAACAAAAAATATTTTTATGGCCACGCCCCCTGACAAACCAGAAGGTTTAGGTTTACGTGCGGCAAAGCGAAGCCTCAAATTTCAGTCAAAATTTTTGATAATTTTCAATGTCAAGATTTGCTCCCATTCGCTCATGCTTAGTCCAATTGTGCTGAAATTTGAATCACTAATGTGTAATCTTGGCCTGAATATAATACACTATAAAGCATATGAAAAGTGCACACTATAGTGCCCCCTACCATAGACATGAAACGTCAACATTATTGGATTTGCACCAAACACTGTGCCTATGGGAGGTGTGCCGACGTAAAGTTTGTCATAGAGCCACTAAATTTAGTACACATGTTCAAACAAACAAAAAATATTATTATGGCCACGCCCCCTGACAAACCGGAAGTCGGCCATCTTGGATTTAAATTTTCAAAATGCTGAGTCAGCAGATTTGCTCATGTCACATTTTAACGAACTCCTCTGAAGGTGCTTCACCGTCAGGGCTGAAAATCACCGTACATCATCTAGAGAAGTGGGGCATCAAAAGTTAGCCAATTTATTTTTGATAACTGTCATGGTTTACGTGCGGCGAAGCCGCAAATTTCATTCTGAATTTTTAAAATTTTCAAATGTAAAAATGTCCCGTTCGCGCATACAAAGTCCGAGTTGGCTCAAATTTTAATCACATCATCTCAAATTTAGGAATTAAATTCTATGAATGACTAGAAGCAAAAACATATATTACTGACATGGGGCATTTTGCGGTTGGCCAGCAGGGGCAAGACTTCTAAAAAAAACCAAAAACATTTAAAGGTGTACTATGTAATTTTTTTGGTGGAGGATCTGTTGGCCTTGTCGGTTCTCGGGAAGGGACAGTAGCATGCTGGGGAGGTCATGTGGGAGGGGTGTGCTCGCCGGGCCAGGGCCCTTCGACGCTGCTTGCGGCTTTAATTTAATTTCTTCTTTCCTAACCAACTCACCCATTTTTCACCCACTGAACAAAGGCGAAAAGTTCTGAAACTGTTAAAACTCGTGCTTCTAACTTTTGGCTATTTCCATTTTCCGAAAATAAATAACATGACACGTCAGCGACCCCAAACAACACAAAAATGCATTGGGGAATAGGAATGACACAAAAAAAATTTGCACATAGAGTCATGAAATTTGACAGAAGTAGATAATGACAAGACAAGGAAAAAATACTATTACACCAATGCTGTCCACCGCAACAGGGGTCAGTAATATTAGATTAAAATTTGACTCAGCATTTTTTGTAAACTTCATACTTTTACGCAGTCCTTCTAGGGCGTGCTCCCGAATGGGCTCAAATTTGGTACACATTATCTCAAGGGGTGGGACATCAAAAGTTATCAAAATTTTTCACACCATCTTACGGTCTCTGAGCAGTGAAGTGACAAATATTGTCCAGAATTTCAGAAATTTTGAATTTTTACAAATTGCTCCCATTTGCACAAACTTGCGATTTCAATGAAATTTGAATCAGTTCTTAAACTTTCTGCCTTAAAGCTACTTAAAGTGAAAAAAAAATAATAATTTGGCGCATTAGCACCCCCTACAGACTGAAACAAAATTTGATATGGGTGAAAAAAATATATTTTTCAAAAATTTTGCACAAAATTCAGTTTCCAGTTCCAGTTCCCGATCCAAAAAGTCAGTGATACCCATGTCATATTTTTTACGGCATTGCCATAGCCCATCCATCCATTTTCTTCTGCATATCTGGAGTCGGGTTGTGGGGGCAACAGTCTAAGCAGGGACTCTTAGACTTCCACCAACTCCTCTGGGGGGACCCCAAGGCGTTCCCAGGCCAGCCGAGAGACATTGTCCCTCCAGCGTGTCCTGGGTCTTCTCCGGGGCCTCCTCCCGGTGGGACATGCTCGGAACACCTCCCAAGGGAGGCGACCAGGAGGCATCCAAAACGGATGCCTGAGCCACCTCAGCTGGCTCCTCTCGATGTAGAGGAAGAGCTCCTCCCGTGTGACTGAGCTCCTCACCCTATCCCTAAGGGAGCGCCCAGCCACTCTGCGGAGGAAACTCATTTCGGCCGCTTGTATCCGTGATCTTGTCCTTTCGATCAATACCCAAAGCTCATAACCATAGGTGAGGGCAGGAATGTAAATTGAGTGCTTTGCCTTTCGGTTCAGCTCCATCTTCACCACAACGGTCCAATACAGTGACCACTGCCGACGCTGCACCAATCCGCCTGTCAAATCTCACGCTTAGGGCTTTGACTCCGAACTTCGTTATTCGAATATAATTCGAATATTTCAAAAAATGGAGATATTTGAACGAAGCCCTTAATATTCAAACCTGTTTTTTTTTTTTTTTTTTTTTTTTTGTAAATGTGTTTGCTTGTAAACATTGTTTTCAATTCAAGATTCCGTTTTTTCACACCTGGTGAAGTTGCAAATCACGAGCTCATTAGCCACCCAGGCGCTGTCAATGGAAAACTACCCAACAGCATCTGCGGTTCTCCCCCTGCAGTATGAGCTTCTGACACAACTCAAGTCCTCCACGATGACCCGACAGGAGTGAAAGAGATGAAAACAATAATGTCAGCTGATCTGAAGGAGCGATATGACTCCGACAACGATGCTTTTTTGCTACTGAACACACAGACTGATACACTGCCCTCTGGTGGACAGAACATGTACAACTTAAGTTTGATACCAATATAGGTCTTACTGAAGGCATTTAATGGTCAAAATATTAATAAAATATTTGAATATATTCAAATATTAATATTAATAAACAAACAAACTTCGAATATGATTTTTGGGCAAAAGTCAAAGCCCTACTCACGCTACATCCTCCCCTCACTCGTGAACAAGACTCCGAGATACTTGGAACTCCTCCACTTGAGGCGTTGCCATAGCGATAATAATAAACTCTCCATGTTATTCTAATGGTAAAATTGCAAAATCTCACAAACTTTGGCTGATTTCACTCAAACTTGAATCGTGGGTGCACACCCCGACTGTGAACAGATTAATATAAGAAAATACAAAAATTGATGTAGTAGCGCCCCCTAGACAATTCGAATGGAACATTTTATTTGTCGTAGATGTACAAAATTTGGTACGCACATTTGTGACATGGTCTCGATTAAAAAACTCAATGACACCCACACCCCATTAACATTGTGTTGCCATAGTGACAAGCCAAAAATCTGTCCTCACCAATGGGACAAAATTTGGTGTAGCCAAACCAAATTTGCAGCATGGCAGTAGGAAAATTTAATTGTGACCATGCTCCTTTACAAACCGGAAGTCCACCATCTTGGATTTTTTTTTTTTTTTTTTTTTTTAATAAACACATCATAATAAACACAGCATCAAAATTTTGTAAAATGGCAGGGTTAGGTTAGGAGTTAGGGTAAGGGCTAGGTTTAGTGTTGGGGTTGGGGCTATAGTTCGGGTTACAACTACAGTTAGGTTAAAGCTTAGGGTTACGTTTTGGTTGGAGGCTAGGGGTCAGAGTCGTGGTTGGCGTTTAGGGTTATTAAGGTTGGTGTGGGGTGCGGTGTTTGAGGGGTGCAGGGCGCAGCAGTTGCAGGCGCGGCATTTGCAGGGCACAGCTCTTGTGGGGTGTGGTGTTTGCAGGGCACGATGTTTGCATTGCGTAGGCTCACGCGAGGGCCGATCATTGCCGCTTGCGGCTATATTGTTATGTGTATTTGTTAAATGTTATATTCAATTGTCTTATACAATAATTATCTAATAAAAAAATAATAACAACAGAGAGGACTGATATACAGTCATTTGTGAAGCTCTAAATGTTGTTAATCAGAGGTAAGACTGCTTATATATTTCAAGTAATGCTGTGATTCAAACAGAAAATAGAAGCTGTCTCACCAGGCAATGAGGTCAAATCTCTGAGTTTTGGATTAGTCCACTCTTCCATCTGCACTAGTCCCTGACCATTTCTGCTATGTTTTTCTCTTAGATACCATTTCTCTGTGGTGCCTGTGTGGAGCGTGCCACACACCCACTTCAGAACGACGACGGCTTTTGCTTGCATCTTCCAGTGCTTCTTCTGTCAGCAATTCCAGCAAAGCTGCAACTCTTCCAGTGCCAGCCCTGACACAAGTGAAGAGCCCAGCCCCACAGAGATGGTGAGAATGACCAAGTCCAAAACCTTTCAGGCCTACCTGCCCAGCTGCCATCGCACATACAGCTGTGTCCACTGCCGCGCTCACCTGGCCAACCATGATGAGCTCATTTCTAAGGTATTCCTTACTCACTCAAATCTAGCAATGATTTAATTAACATAACCTACGAGACGTGAAATGATTAAGCTTAAAAGTAGAAAATGAAATTAGTCAGTGGGGCAAGAAAATGCATCTTGTTTCAGATCTCTATACTTTTTCGCAAATCTAAGCCTTCTACTTGCCCACTCAATCCTCTTCCTACTTTTCATGGTCAAATCCTCCCTCCTCAATACTCTCCTTAATTTTTGCCATCACCCCTATCCACCCCTATCGTGTTCATAATTATCCCTATAAATAAACATTATCAGCCATAAACATTCTAGCATTCGAACTGTCAGGGACTTCTGCATTTATAACTATATATCAATAAATGATAACATTAAGGGTATATTTCTATTATACATTTCATAAATAGGAAGGAGTTATGTTCTGAGTACACAAAACTACAGTGTCCAATTGGATTTGGGTTACATGTTCAGAACTGCTTATTCGTTTGGCCTTTGTGTATTGGAACTGACCAATAAGATTTTCCCTTTGCAGTTGATTGACAGGCAGAAGACAGCACTAGTGCCTTGGTTTAGTCCTGCCTTCTTGCAGGCCTACGTCTGCAAAAAGGAATAAAGAGAAAATACTTTCAGTTGGACTTTTTACTCTTATCTATCGTGCTCATGTTTTTATGTATTTGTCTGCAGAGGTGCACATGAGGCAGGGCTTGCTGCAGACAAATGCATAAAAACATGAGCATGATAAATAAGACTGTGTACAGGTGCTCTTAACTGATAGTCTTATTAGTAAATATGTAAATATAAACCCATATGAACAGAGTTATTTTCAGGACATTGCCTGGTATTGCGCAGCCAGTGCCCCACCCTGGAGCCAGGTATGGGGTTGGCGCCCATATGTAAGCACCTGGTGGCCGGATTCAGCCTTAGCGGGTTTGTTCAGGCACAAGGGTCCATCAGTGCACATCATGACAAGACCTTCAGAGATTCAGAGATAGATCAGTTTTGTTTTCAATAGTGTTTTCCCATACTTATCTCCTAACAAAGCCAAAGTGGTTTTACTGTTATAACGTACTACACTTACTTTTAAGTGGCGACTTTCTCCCAACTAATATGCATATGTTTTTTCAGTCTTTTCAAGGCAGCCAAGGAAGAGCATATCTGTTTAACTCCGTGTAAGTATGAGAACTGTCATCACTGTAACAATTTTAAGAGGGGGTGTTATACTAAATCGACTTTGTGGAGCTTTCTACCATGTCATAATGTGCCCTCATCAAAATGCCTGGTTTTATGGTTAGCAGTACTGTTCAAAGCTCCCACAAGGCAATTTTCTATATACAAAATCAGGATACAAAACAGTGCACTAAAACTTCACAAACCTCTGTAGTAATTTCATTAGGGAATGCATGCAGATTGAAGGGGGAGTGACTTAGAGTGGTGAGCAAGGGGAGGGGGAAGTAAAAAAACGAAACTGAAACTTGTGATCTAATTATGTATTAGCAGTACCACATAGAAGTGTAATGCCTTGCTCAGACTGCATTTGGTGCGCTTGTGACTCCGGTGCTAGAGTGTTTTTTCTGCCGTGTCCTCACACGAGGAGCGGTGCTCTATTGTACTGTTGCGGTCATTGGCTGTCAAAGCTACACGCACATCACCCCAAGTTCACAAGGATGCACGCTCCAGTAGGGAACTATGGGTAAGCCTGTTATGATTATATCTCTCTAAATATATTTTTTTGTATATTTAAAGGAGAATCCTGATGTTTTTGGTTTTATTTGATTTTACATGATTGTTACATTTTCCAGTTCGTTTAGCATTTGCACAGTTAAATTAGCATATGATCAGTCCTTTGTTCGATTGCTGTTTCTTCAAATATATATTCAGTAATCTATATATATATTTTATTATCCTGTATTTATCCCTTTAGGGAAATTATCCTCTGCATTACCCATCCTTTTTTCAGGAGCAGTGGGCAGCCAATCTTTCAGGCACCCGGGGACCCATCTCCATGATCTTGTTGCTAGGCTTGGTCATGACCACCTAAGCTGGAAGATTTTTAACCTATGGTGCATGTTTTTGGTTTGATGGGGGAAACCGGAGTGGCCGGAGGAAACCCACCCAGACACGGGAAGAACATGCAAACTCCACACAGAAAGGCCTGGGTGACCTTGTATGTGTGTGTGTATATATATATATATATATATATATATATATATATATATATATATATATATATATGTGGGTTTTTTTATTGACTTGCTTGTTTATTTATTTATTTTATACTTTATAGTATTTAATGTGTTATACTTACAACTGAACAATGAACTGTAAAACACACTTGAAGATTTGAAAAATATGAAGTCCCAAGTCTTTTCTCCCACTGAGAATTAGTACTGGCCAGCATATCTGTGCATGGTCCTATTGGCCTTGTTAGTGTCTGTGGAGGTTGGGGAAATCGGGGTGGAGGTGAAGGTTTGGATTCAGACAATGCTGCTCGTCCTCATATGGTCAAGTGGTGTTCAGCTGAGATGTGGTGGTTTGCTCATCAGCTTCCATATGATGGGGGGGTCTTTAAAAGTTCAGACTCAGACTTTGCCCTCTCACCATAGTGTGGACCAAGCTGAGGGTGAAGTATCGTTTTCACCCTCTGTCACTGTGGTTCTTGGTGGTGACTCTGTAGAATATTGATTGAGTTGATCTTCAAAGTTGTGCTCGTCCTCTTCCTTTCTACAGGAGCTGAGGTAACAAGGGTGCATAGAGGGTGCGTCTGATCTTTCCCATTCCACTTTACTTCCTGGAGAAGGTGCGGGGCTGAAGTTGTTTTTGGAGCTGTGCAACGTACACGTACCAATACAATTAATATTAGTTTAATTTACTGCCTGCATGCAAAACAATATTTTACATACAATAGGAGCAAATAAAATGTTTAAAATGTCTATACAAGCGTTATTGGTTGTACATGTGGCAGGAAGAAGGACATTTCCAGTCCTTTTGTGTGCCACCAGCTAAACCACTTGGCACTTGAAAAGGAGGGAAAAATCATAGCAGAATTTGACATGTCCTTTTTTTTGTTTTTCACAGATACTTGGTCTCTGGAGAACATTTTCATGGGCATGAATGTACATTTGGCATCCTCTCATCAAGGTGGAGGATCATGTTGAGGGACATCTTCCTAAACTCCTAAACATGCGGACACTCTGGTCTGCATTTTGCACAGTTTCCTACACAATCCTTATGAAAATCAAAGGTTGTTAGTGGATTTAGAGGAGCAGGAAAAGCGCATGGAACCAGCTGGGAACAAGGAATGGAACTAGGGTTCAGGACTTGCTTATGCTGCCAGAAAGTTGTTCACAACTTATTTCAACTCTCGTGCTGGTAATGTGCTTTGGCAGGAGAGAATGCTATGATTGTAACTGCTGTGAGCACAGCTGAGTGAAGTGTGTTTTTTGTGTGTTTTTTTTTTTTTACTGTATATATTTGACACTTCACACAAAAAATAAGAATGTGTATTAAAATAGTATTGTCTTATTGTCCTTTATAACATTGCTGTACAAACTTTTCAGCTTTTCATTCTCACCAGCTTGGAAAAGTACAGGCACACAGTTCACATTAGCATAATTAACAGCCCCTCATGCTCATCTCTCTGTACTACCCACTATGGCTACACTTGATGTCTTAATTTATTGCAATAAACACACATGTATTCAACAGAGCATGGAATTACACAGTGGAATAAAAGGCAAAATGTTCTTATTACCCTGCTCTGCGTGATCCTGCTGTTTTTATTTCGCACTTTTGTCCATTAAAAAAAGTCCTTTTCATAATATAGAGCCTGGTTACAAATTTGCGCCTGTAACCACTAGCATCGTGAGCTTCATTTGAGCGAAGATGTACGCTATGGGTCATACTCGCTTAGTCCACTTCTTTATGTAGTCTATGTTTATAATTTATTCTTTGTTTATAACATGTAACATTATAATTTTAGTTTTTGCAAGTAAATGTTTGTTTACCAAGGCATAGTCTATTCTAGATCACATTAATTAATTAGATTACACAAACTCACCGTTAAGAACTTTGTCTCAGGCTTTGTCCTTCTTGGTGTTGTCTTTTTAAAAAGTTTCTAGTTAAAATTACTATACAGAATACACCACATGCAGTCTGAGCCCGGAGTAGTACCCCCTCTTTAAGGTTTCAGCTTGCTTTACATCAGAAGGTAACCTGCTCTCTGTGCTGTGTTGTCAGGGTGAACGTGGGCTGTGGAGCAGCAGAGGAGCGGGTCCTCCTCACAGGTCTACATGCTGTTGCTGATATATACTGTGACAACTGTAAAACCACTCTGGGCTGGAAATATGTAAGTCACTTGTTATAACCACTGCAGTAACATTTCATTGAACCAACTGGTATGCCAAGTTGTTTACAGTCTATAAGTCTATTACAAAAGGCCGCATGATCATTCCCTAAATTGGTATCTAAATGATTATTAAAAAATAACTTGAACAAAGCCCCTGTTGCCAATGTGATGTGCACAGCTTTCACATCACATGTGGCAAACAAGCATACTCAACTAAAGACATGTAATGTATTTTGCTGTTATTTTGTGTAACCTAGGAGCACGCCTTTGAGAGTAGTCAAAAATACAAAGAGGGAAAGTTCATCATTGAGCTGGCTCACATGATCAAAGACAACGGCTGGGAATGATGATGTCTCAACAACACCTTGGACCGGAGAATGCTCATGTGGCCTCACTTGAGTCCTAATCTTCTTAAAAACCTATCTTTCCACCTCAATGTACATGCACACTGTCATCTCCATGAAGAGCAGAACCAGGGGAGTGCATCTGATTGCGCGTGTGTGCATATGTAGCCCTGCCACACCTAGGCCCACAATTCACTTCTTCGCTGTCAGTACTCCTTAATACTTAAGGTGATTGTGCTAATGGCACAGTCAATTTTTCACCCAACAAGATGTGCAGTTTTTACTTGCCTTTGAATTTTGGTGGATTTTACTGGCTAGCTCTTTTTCTACAAGAGGTTGTATTATTTTGATTGGATCTTGTTTAGTTAACTGTAGCATGCTTCAATGTACTAAAATCAAAATGAGCATCCAGGGATGTAAGGGAATTTCCCATATATGTAGCATCTTCTGTTATTATTTGCACTATGGCGCTCTCCAGCCTTTGTCAGGTTTCCGCAAACAATGTGAACCCTTGGATCTTTCTTATGTTTGTCATCCAACAATAATGAAGAGTAAATGTATTCTGTTTGTGTCTGAAGAACATATATATGTGTCTGAAGACACATATATATGGCACATGTATATTTGTAACTGCATATTATGCTCTGTGCATCTTATGTCATGTTCATATAGAATGTGTCAAAAGTGCCTAGTTGGATACTGAAAAATTCTTTGTCATTTGTGGGTCTTTGACGTACGAAAGACTAAATGTCAGTACTGCTGAAGCTGATTCAGTTTTCATTTTTATAGAACAGTGTTCCCTGCTGCAAATGGATATCATGCTCTTATTATATCCTTGTACCCATAGGCCAATAAAAATAATAAGAATAATAATAGTTCTGATATGAGAGATATTTTTTTCTTTGTAAATGGAAAATACAAAATAAGAATACCACTGTAAATCAAAAGTGGATTTAAGACCGCAAGTCTTTGCTTTTATTAATCCACATTTTACTTGAGGAAAACTGAATGTGAAGATCCACGCTTCCTCAAGCATCACAGAGAACTGGGTGCATATAGGGATAGCACACCACTATCCATGCTGACACGGTCCAAGCAGTGAAGAGATAAGTCACCTGGAACCACTACACCTGTCTGTATTATATTCTTTTGGGACATCAGTATCATGGAATATAGGGCTGACATCCCCCAGAGCAGCTGGAGCTCTCTCCTCTGGGCCCACAGCACTCAACCAAAGTTATAAAAGCACAGACAGCCTGTCTGCCTCTTAAATGCAGATTAAGCATTGTGTTTTGTAGATAAAATATTAATATAATCAAATAATGTGTGGAAATGCTGGAGCAGAATCTAAAGTTTATGGACTGATCCGCCTGTCAATCTCACGCTCCATCCTCTCCTCACTCATGAACAAGACCGCGAGATACTTGAACTGCTCCACTTGAGGCAGGGACTTTCCACTCACCTGGAGAGAGCCACCTTTTTCCAGTCGAGACTCATGGCCTCGCATTTGGAGGAGCTGATCTTCATCCCAGCCACTTCACACTCGACTGCATGCTGCAGGTCCTGGTTCGATGGAGCCATTAGGAAAACATCATCTCATCGGAAGACGTGACAGTGGGATTGAGGAGATCCTCAAATTATTCCTTCCACCGTCCGACAACATCCCCAATCGAGGTCAACAGCTCTCCACCTGCACTGTAACCAGTGCTGGTGAAACACTGCTTCCCCCTCCTGAGGTGTCTGTGCCAGAATTTCTTTGAGGCCAACAGATAGTCCTCTTCCATGGCCTCTCCGAACTCCTCCCTGCTTGGCCCATTGGTACCTCTCAACTGCCTCAGGAGTCACATGAGCCAGCAAGGCTCAATAAGACTCCTTCTTCAGCCTGACGACATCCCTTACTTCCAGTGTCCACCACCGGGTTTGGGTTTTTGTTTTTTTTTGCCGCTGCAACAAGCACCACAGACCTTACGACCGCAGCTACGGGCAGACGCATCTCCAATAGAGGCCAAGAGCATAGCCCACTCAGACTCCATGTCCCCAGTCTCCCCCCGAATTTGGGAGAAGCTCTCCCAGAGGTGTGAGTTGAAGGTCGTCTTGTCAGAGGGCTCTGCCAGACGTTCCCAACAGACCCTCACTATACGCTTGGGTCTGCCAGGTCTTTCTGGTTTCCTCCTCCGCCAGCGGACTCGACTCACCACCAGGTGGTGATCGGTTGACAACTCTGCCTTTCTCTTCACCCGAGTGTCCAAGACACACGGCCGATGACACCACGACAAAGGCGATCATCGACCTCCGGCCAAGTGCCAAGTACACTGATGGACACCCTTGTGCTTGAACATGGTGTTCATTATGGACAAGCTGTGACTAGCACAGAAGTCCAATAACAGAATACCACTTGGGTTCAGATCAGGGAGGTCATTCTTCCTGATCACCCCAGGGGACTCCGGGGCCGGGTACTCTGCACTGCTGTTTGGCCTGTAGGCTGACACCACAGTGAGAGACCTGTCCCCGACCTGAAGATGCAGGGACGCGACGCTCTCGTTCACTGGGGTGAACTCCAACACATGGCAGCTGAGCTGTGGGGCAATGAGCAGGCCCACACCAGGCGACTATATCTAGTCGGTAACACTCAACCTCCCGCACGAGCTCAGGCTCCTTTTCCTCCAGCGAGGTGACATTCCATGTCCCCAGAGCCAGTTTCCATGTCTGGAGATCC
>CM057089.1:472500-522500 GCA_029959045.1 Taenioides sp. WSHXM2023 | reverse complement strand
GATGCGGCTGCTCGTAGCTGTGGTCGTAAGGTCTGTGGTGCCTGTCGCGGCGGCAATCCCTGAATCCGGTGGTGGACTCCGGAAGTAAGGGATGCTGTCAGGCTGAAGAAGGAGTCTTATCGGGCCTTGTTGGCTCATGGGACTCCTGAGGCAGCTGACAGGTAACGGCGGGCCAAGCGTTCTGCAGCCCGGGCGGTCACAGAGGCAAAAACTCGGGGCTGGGAGGAGTTCGGAGAGGCCATGGAGGAGGGAAGAGGATATTTTCAGCAATAAAAGTTCCTGCGTAATTTAGCAAACCATAGGTGTAATGTGTGTTGTCCATGTCTTACAAGTCCCTTCCATGTTATAGTCAAAGTATCTTTCTTCTCCAGTCCTTGTGTCACAACCCCATATTTGGCTTGTTGGTACCACTGAAGAGAAGAAAATCTCATTGTGTTTTTTGGCAAGGTGTTCCTTCCTAAGGTTAAAGGTTTAGTGACAGACAGTTAAACTGTATGACATTAAAATATTAGCGTTACCTCCTTTGATTCTGCTATGTTTGTGATTGCACATGTTTCATGAGGTGAACGCAGGACTACAGGTCTAGAAGAAGCCTAAAGGACCTGAGTGCAGCTCACACAAAAGCAATATGATCCTCATGTCTGTTCAGTCTGTTTATGGACTTTATACATCAGCTCATGTCCAATTGTGTCAGTTACATGTGCCTTTAACTTAAATTGTTTCTTATGCCATTTGTGTACATATTTTAATGTATATTTGTGTTAACTGTTTTTTTTTTTTTTTTTTTTTTTTTTTTGGGGGGGGGGTTAATAAATGTTTGAATGCATTTAAAATCTGTGTCTTCTCATGGCGTAGGTTATCTGTATTTTAAATGACAGGTAATTTATTGGCAACAATATTGCCAGGTAATACATGTAAATTTAGCATTCAAGATTTTGCTGTTACCTGCAGAGCAATTCTTTACTGTATACTCCAAGCCAATGAATAAGTGTAAAAAATAGCCCAACAAAAACCTGTGTTCCCAGTTCTCATTTGCTGACATATTACAGTAATTATCTGACCTTACAAGGTGTTTACTGTAAAATTTACAGGAGATTTGTTACAGTGTCTGTTCTGGATTTATGACAAGCAGCAGCGAGCATTTGTCTTTCAATAAACGCTTTGGACCAAAATGGATGCGTGTGCTTCATGATTTATGGGACATATTGCTTACTGGACTTGTGTGGGAGTGCATCATAGGGACAAGTCAAAAACAATCCAAGTAGGAAAATGCAACTGCTAAATAAAGCTTTCACCTCTCAAGTTCAAGCTCCCCTTGCTTGTTATCATTTCATCTTTTGCTTGTCAACATCATTCTCATGAAATGAAAGGCTCACCTGTAAAGTGCAGTGGATGCAGCCTAGAAGTGAGTTGAGCTCAGACACAGTACTGGAATGTGACCTGGTCTTTTCTGCTCAGTGCTCAGTATACACCTGCTGGCCTAAACACAAACAATCACATTTTATTATTAGAAATACACCTAATACACCTTTAATATTCACACAGAGAGGAATGACAGAAAACAATTGTGCTTACCATTCCAGTGTGCAGTAGGCTTTTGGTGAAGAAAGCAGACAGCTACAGAGGTGATGTTCGGTCCTCCGTCTCCAGTGTCCACCTGGTGCGGTGACACCTAAACAAATAATTACATATTTTATTAAATATTTGTTAATTATTACATCTGAAATCACAAAACACTGTGTTCTATGTTATGAGACATCTTTGGCCAATTCTTTAATTTAATCTCATGATTACCTTTACTTTAATCCAGTGCACACTGTACTTTTATATCCGTGTAGAAGAGCCAGCTCATGGTGAGATAAGGCCTGTACTTGGCCTTCTCTCTTCAGTTCTTGGTATCCACCTGGTGTAGACCGACTGCACTGACTTCACCTGAACAAACACATTCACATTTGTATTACACATGGAAGTGTGAAGCCTGTGTGTTGCTTTATGTGCCTGAACTGGCAATATGATTTTGTAGCTGACACACACAGCGCAATGTGTTCACTGCTCCTTCTGCCTGCTCCGGTGTTCTCCGCGACCCCACCGGAGCCAATGCCCGCATTTACAGTTCACATTTCAAACAGCGGCTCAGCCCGCACTCACCCCCTTGTTGGTAGAATGGATCGGTTGGCTGGGTGTAGGACATCTCATTATCTAAAAGATTGTATGGTAGGCTAAGAGGTAGGGTCAGACAAGTTCACAGATTATGTGAAGGGGGGGCTTCAAAATAGACTGGATGTAGGAGTAGGAAGAGGAGTGTTAGCAGTAGTATTAGGTGTAGTAGTGCAGACTAAGGGGGGGCTTTAAGACGGACCGGGTTCTTCAAGATGGTCAAGGGTGGTATTGTAGGGTTAGATTTTATTTTTTTAGGACTGGAAGTTATATGTATAGTAATATGCATTACTATTGTATGTAAAATCCCTCAGTCGTCCAGGTAGAATCCATGGCAAAAAAAAGGAGAAAATTTAATTTGTCAACTGGACATAGTTTATTTGGTTGAATACGTTTCGCAGCTCATCCAAGCTGCTTCCTCAGTTCTGGTCAGATGCTTAGTGTCCGCCAGCATCTGACCAGAACTGAGGAAGCAGCTTGGATGAGCTGCGAAACGTATTCAACCAAATAAACTATGTCCAGTTGACAAATTAAATTTTCTCCTTTTTTTTGCCATGCATTACTATTAAAATAAGCTAAGCGATAGGGTCAGACAGGCTCACCTACAATGTAGAAGGAGTGGGGAGGGGGGGTTTCAAGAGGGACGACAACCTTCAAGATGGACTAGACCACCCTGTTCCCCTTCTAGTCCTGTTCAAGGTAAAAATGCATTTCTTATATTGAATAACCCTGTTTCAATGTGTTCAGTGTCTAATTTTATTGTTTGTTTGTTTTTATTTCCTTCAGTTGCTTAAACCCACTACACGCACAAACACGACTCACTTGTATGGCAGGGTAAGAGGTAGGGTTGGACAGGTTCACATGTCAGGTGAAGGGGGGGCTTCCAGATGGACGGGGATCTACAAGATGGATGAGGCCTGTATGGTAGGAGTAGTTGCAGTTGTAGGACTAGCGTTAGTATTAGTAGTATTGCAGGCTAATGGGGGGCTTCAAGATTGTCAAGGGTTGTAATGTAGGGTTAGATTTTATTTTTTTAGGACTGGAAGTTATAGTAGTATTACTATTAAAATAAGCTAAGCGATAGGGTCAGACAGGCTCACCTACAATGTAGAAGGAGTGGGGTTTCAAGAGGGACAACAAATTTCAAGATGGACTAGACCACCCTGTTCCCCTTCTGGTCCTGTTCAAGATAAAATGCATTTCTTATATTGAATAACCCTGTTTCAAGTTGTTCAGTGTCTAATTTTTATTTATATTTGATTTATTTCCTTCAGTTGCTTAAACCCACTACACGCACAAACACGACTCACTTGTATGGCAGGGTAAGAGGTAGGGTCTGACAGGTTCACATGTCAGGTGAAGGGGGGGCTTCCAAATGGACGGGGATCTACAAGATGGATGAGGCCTGTATGGTAGGAATAGTTGCAGTTGTAGGACTAGCATTAGTATTAGTAGTATTGCAGGCTAAGGGGGGGCTTCAAGACGGACCGGGTTCTTCAAGATGGTCAAGGGTTGTATTGTAGGGTTAGATTTTATTTTTTTAGTATTGGAAGTTACAGTAGTATTAGTATTAAAATAAGCTAAGCGATAGGGTCAGACAGGCTCACATACAATGTAGAAGGAGTGGGGAGGGGGGCTTCAAGAGGGACGACAACCTTCAAGATGGACTAGACCACCCTGTTCCCCTTCTGGTCCTGTTCAAGGTAAAATGCATTTCTTATATTGAATAACCCTGTTTCAAGGTGTTGAGTGTCTAATTTATTTATTTATTTATTATTATTTTTTTTTTCAGTTGCTTAAACCTGCTACACGCAAAAACACAACTCACTTGTATGGCAGGGTAAGAGGTAGGGTCGGACAGGTTCACATGTCAGGTGAAGGGGGGGCTTCCAGATGGACGGGGATCTACAAGATGGATGAGGCCTGTATGGTAGGAATAGTTGCAGTTGTAGGACTAGCATTAGTATTAGTAGTAGTATTGCAGGCTAATGGGGGGCTTCAAGATTGTCAAGGGTTGTAATGTAGGGTTAGATTTTATTTTTTTAGGATTGGAAGTTATAGTAGTATTACTATTAAAATAAGCTAAGCGATAGGGTCAGACAGGCTCACCTACAATGTAGAAGGAGGGGGGTTTCAAGAGGGACAACAAATTTCAAGATGGAAAAGACCACCCTGTTCACCTTCTCGTCCTGTTCAAGGTAAAAATGCATTTCTTATATTGAATAACCCTGTTTCAATGTGTTCAGTGTCTAATTTTTTTTTTTTTTTTTTTTATTTCCTTCAGTTGCTTAAACCCACTACACGCACAAACACAAGTCACTTCTAAGGCAGGGTAAGAGGTAGGGTCGGACAGGTTCACATGTCAGGTGAAGGGGGGCTTCCAGATGGACGGGGATCTACAAGATGGATGAGGCCTGTATGGTAGGAATAGTTGCAGTTGTAGGACTAGCATTAGTATTAGTAGTATTGCAGGCTAAGGGGGGGCTTCAAGATGGACGGGGTTCTTCAAGATGGTCAAGGGTTGTATTGTAGGGTTAGATTTTATTTTTTTAGGATTGGAAGTTATAGTAGTATTACTATTAAAATAAGCTAAGCGATAGGGTCAGACAGGCTCACATACAATGTAGAAGGACGACAACCTTTAAGATGGACTAGACCACCCTGTTCCCCTT
This sequence comes from Taenioides sp. WSHXM2023, assembly GCA_029959045.1. Taxonomy (NCBI): domain Eukaryota; kingdom Metazoa; phylum Chordata; class Actinopteri; order Gobiiformes; family Gobiidae; genus Taenioides; species Taenioides sp. WSHXM2023. The sequence goes on along the minus strand of CM057089.1, from coordinate 517,671 downwards.
CTGGTTCTGTTCAAGGTAAAATGTATTTCTTATATTGAATAACCCTGTTTCAAGGTGTTGAGTGTCTAATTTTTTATTTTTTTATTTATTTTTATTTTTATTTTTTTTTCAGTTGCTTAAACCCGCTACACGCAAAAACACAACTCACTTGTATGGCAGGGTAAGAGGTAGGGTCAGACAGGTTCACATGTCAGGTGAAGGGGGGCTTCCAGATGGACGGGGATCTACAAGATGGATGAGGCCTGTATGGTAGGAATAGTTGCAGTTGAAGGACTAGCATTAGTATTAGTAGTAGTATTGCAGGCTAATGGGGGGCTTCAAGATTGTCAAGGGTTGTAATGTAGGGTTAGATTTTATTTTTTTAGGACTGGAAGTTGTATTAAAATAAGCTAAGCCATAGGGTCAGACAGGCTCACCTACAATGTAGAAGGAGGGGGGTTTCAAGAGGGACAACAAATTTCAAGATGGAAAAGACCACCCTGTTCACCTTCTGGTCCTGTTCAAGGTAAAAATGCATTTCTTATATTGAATAACCCTGTTTCAATGTGTTCAGTGTCTAATTTTTTTTTTTTTTTTTTTTAATTTCCTTCAGTTGCTTAAACCCACTACACGCACAAACATGAGTCACTTGTATGGCAGGGTAAGAGGTAGGGTCGGACAGGTTCACATGTCAGGTGAAGGGGGGGCTTCCAGATGGACGGGGATCTACAAGATGGATGAGGCCTGTATGGTAGGAATAATCGCAGTTGTAGGGCTAGCATTAGTATTAGTAGTATTGCAGGCTAATGGGCTCGACACACGGGGGGCGACAAACGACAGCGAAAAGCGAAACTTGTCGCCTCCGAGGTGAAGCCCCACACACGGGCCGCGACAGACGGCAGCGATGGGCGGTAGCGACATGCTCTGCAGTGCGCATCGCTTATCTCCCAGAAATTTGATTGGCTATTAAATTGGAGGGAATTTCGGTATCATACAGCATTTAGTGACAGAAAATAATGAGGAGTCAGAGGATTTTACTTGAATTGATGGAAATATTACTGCTGACTTTACTTTACAAAAGAAAAAAACGACCCTGGGTTCATCCTATTTTACAAACAAGAAAAGAATATGGTGAATTTCATCACTTAATGACGGACCTCAAGGCCGATCCTCTCAAGTTCAAGGCGAGCTCCAACAAGCTCCCAAGCGGCTGCCTTTTTATGTATATCCCTATATTCATTGAGGGATGTATCATATAGGACGGGAAAATCAGACACCGCTAATATGAGCTGCTCTTCCATGTTTACAGTCTGCAGTGGGGACAGTGGAGCATTCGTGCATCTCACTGGCCGATCAAATAAACCGCCGCTGATTGGTTGTGGTGCCAGGCGACAGCGACGAAAGTTGAACTTTACTCTACTTTCTGGTGTCATGTCGCCGGCGTACGTGTGCACATCTACGTGAACGAGCGCGAAATTTCTCATGCACGAATGTCGCGTGTCGCAGTCTGATTCAGTTCCATAAAACCATCTATCTGCTCAGATATCATGCCCTTAAATGAGTCTTTAGAGATGAGTAAAGGATCAAGACACCAAAGGTTCCTAGACTTAGAATATTCTGTAAAAACGATATCCATGTGCACCGGGCTGTGATCTGAAATTACAATAGAATTATATTGGCAATCTACCACATTGGGTAGAATTCTACCATCTACAATGAAAAAGTCTATCCTTGAATATGAATGGTGTACTGGTGAAAAAAAAGAAAACTGTTTAGTATTTGGGTTTTTGTCCCTCCAAGGGTCAAAGAGAACATAAGAGTCCATAAATTGTTGGATAACTGTACCTGCTTTTGAAATCTTGCTATTAGGCTTTGGATTTGATCTGTCAAGTTGGGGATGAAGTACGCAGTTAAAATCCCCTCCTAAAATTATTTGGTACTCTGTTGGATCGGGCAATTTTTCAAAAAAGGAGGAATAAAAATTAGGATCATCCCAATTTGGCCCATATACATTAGCCAAAACAATGTTTTTTCCCATATATACTGCCCTTGACAATTACGTATCTTCCTTTATGATCAGCAGTGACTGATGATGATATAAACGGGATCCCTTTCCTGATCAAAATAGCAGTACCGCGCATTCTGTCATCATGTCTAGAACTAAATATCTGTCCAATCCATGGTTTTTTAAGTTTAACCTGTTCATGTAACCGGAGGTGTGTTTCCTGTAGATACATTACATCAGGATTTAAAGACTTCAAGTGTGCAAAAACCCTGGAACATTTAATTGGATTATTAATGCCTTTGACATTCCAACTTATAAAACGAAGATTGATACCATTTTGCCCGTCCACCATTTAAACTGTAATTCTGTGAATATAGTAAGTATATTGTTCACATCACCCCAAACAAAAAACAAAAAGAGCCTCAATAACCCATGCTGATCTACTATTCCCCCTGAGATCGCATCCCTCCTTGCTAGTAAAACACCTGTAAGAACCATAGATGAATTGCCTAATCGCCCCTCAACTGGGCGAATATACATTGAAATACTTTTTTTTTTTTTCTCCAACTTTCTACTATCAATTAACACTTGCCCTGTTTGAGCAAGTAAAAAATCTTAAACAGAACAGCAAAACAATTAGATTCTTAAATCTTAGATTATACTTGCCTGGAAAAATCCAGACTCATCGCTGTACCAGCGGCTGAGTCTGGTCACTAGTGGTCCAGCAAATTTTCCTGGGCGGGCAACAATGAGCAAACAGACAGCAAAATAAACCAATCAGAGAAGAACTAACGGGCAGCGAAGTGAACCAATCAGAGAAGGGCGGACGTGACGTCGGCAACGCGACACGAAAATCTACAGTGGGAAAGTAAATAAACAGTAGCAAAGAACGGAGGGCTAATTCAACATGGCTAGCGCTACAGAGATCGTTGTAAATGACGTGTGTCGTTGTTGCGGTAAAAACATGAGACGTGGTGTAACTGGAAACTTTTATAAGTCACGAAGCTCACCGTTGTTGCAACGACTTGTGAACTTGGGTCTTGCATTAAGACTTGAGTTAAATAGATCGATTAGAGTGTGCAAGCCTTGTGTAAGCCATGTCGGGCGCTTGGAATGGAACCTAACCATTTTTCGCAAATGGCAACAAGACGTGGAAACTCACTACTGAAACAATAACAGAGGATTCATCTGGACCTGGTGACAAATGAGAACGCTCAACTCCTTCTAAAACTCCAAGAGCACTGAAGAAGATTCGGCGTAGTCCTCCCCCCACTCAGGCCAAGCATCACACAGGTAAGCGTGCTATTGCTAAACGCTTTACTGAGTGCTAAGTCTGTAGGCTGTATCTAAGTAAACATTAGAGACATGGAAGAACCCAATTCACTAATGTGTTACTTCTTACGGATCAAGGCATTTGTCACTCTGTAGAATTAAAATAATTAACCTATAAAACTACGTTGTGCTTTTTTAAATGCCCGTTCGTTTACAAGTTGACACATACATTGCTGTTAATCGATGTGTTATAACATATTCCCGATCTATTTGCACAGTAATAAAGAGAAAATTAGGATGATATGGGTATTGACTGAGTTGAAAGATGTATCTTCTCCCCCACCCCCCACAGCCTTGATGCATCAGTAGATGGTCTTTTTAACAAATGGTTATTAATTGTAAGTCACATCCTATATTCTTTAACATTTATGAACATTGTGTCTTCTATTTCACAGGTCATTACTGAGAACACAAGCAAAACTGTTGTCAAGGTTTCCTCTCCGTCTGAAGCTGGGATCATTCAGAACATAACTAATAAAAAGTTGAAAACTGCAGCCAACTTGATTTCAGCTCATAAAGAACTTTAAATAAAATAAAAGATTCACCTTATCATTAGTGAAGAATGTAAGTGCCTCTCAAACCCAAACAACAAATTTATGCTGTGGAAAACTACACCAGAGGACCTCCTTGTGGACCTTAAAAACATGTCTCATTTTTTGCTGTCCGTTTTCCAATCAGTCAACAGCAAAAGTCTAGGAGCTGCTTGCACTGCACTTTGTATAGCACTACGAGGGAGAGAGCCTCGGATGTCAGCCTTTGCTTATTATCTAAATAGTATACTGCAGCATGGAGGCACTAAAAAGGCTGCCTTTAAGAGGTGAAGCAAAATGGCCATCAAAACATCATACCAGCATGAAATCGGCAAACAAAAGGAGTTAGTAGCCATGTGTGGAGAGAGACTACAGGAGCTCCAAGTCTCCACTGAACTTTACCTGACCTCTGGGGCAGGAGGGCTCTCTGAGGACATACCCAGTGTGAATGAAGGTGAGATACTATTTCACTAAAAGAACTACACACAGAACCAGAACCACACACAAAACCACACAGAAACAGAACTACAGACAGAACCAGAACTGCACACTGCACTGTGAAATTGTGGGAAAACTACAAAAGAGATCAATGCCATTTCTGTTGTGCAAGTAGGGCTTGTGGACCTGTACAAAATGCATTTAGAATCTTGGTTCTATCTACTTCAGTGCCAAAGTTATAAGCATTTTAATTTTTTATTGCGGCAAACGCCTTTTCAGCGCCTGCAAATCACATTTTGACCAACTATGCAATCCTGCCTTAGAAGTAACAGGAGGTGCCAGCTACACTATGTGGGGACTTCTCCTGTCAAAATGACATGATTTCAGGCGTGAACTCGCTTTAGAACACAATGCTGTGGCCGGGACACCCCAGGATTTTTAATGCGTTTCCAATGCATTGTGCCTAAACTCAAAATTGAAATTGTGGGAAAACTATAAGAGATATCAATGCCATTTGTGCTGTGCACGTAGGGCTTGTGAACCTGTACAAAATGCATTTGGAATCTTGGTTCTATCTGCTTCAATTCTAAAGTTATAAGCGTTTTAAATTTTTATTGCGGCAAACGCTTTTTCAGCGCCTGCAAATCACATTTTGACCAACTATGTCATCCTGTTACTGGGTTAGATTTTATTTTTTTTAGGATTGGAATTTCTAATAGTATTAGTATTAAAATAAGCTAAGCGACAGGGTCAGACAGCCTGATATTCAAGATAGAAGGAGGGGGGAGGGGGTTTTCAAGAGGGATGACAACCTTTAAGATGGACTAGACCACCCTCATCACCTTCCTGTTCAAGGTAAAAATGCATTTCTTATATTGAATAACCCAGTTTCAAGGTGTTCAGTGTCTAATTTTTATTTTATTTTTTTTATTTCCTTCAGTTGCTTAAACCCACTACACGCACAAACACAAGTCACTTGTATGGCAGGGTAAGAGGTAGGGTTGGACAGGTTCACATGTTAGGTAGTTGCAGTTGTAGGACTAGTAGTAGTATTAGTATTGGAGGCTAAGGGGGGCTTCAAGATGTAAGGGGTTCTTCACAATGGTCAAGGGTTGTATTGTAGGTTTAGAATTAATTTTTTTAGGATTGGAAGTTATAATAGTATTAGTATTAAAATAAATAAGCGATAAGTGATAGGGTCACTTAGCTTATATGGGGTTGATATTGTACAACTCCAAGTACTCGGTGATCCATGTGTGTGGCATTGAGTCATAGGCTTTCTTGTAATCAATCCAGGCAGTGCACAGTTTGGTCTGGCGGGTTCTGCAGTCACGGGCGACTGTTCGGTCAACCAGGAGTTGGTGTTTGGCTCCTCTTGTGTTTTTGCTGATGCCCTTCTGTGCTGTGCTGTGCTCATGTATTGATCCATCCCTCTCCCATATGCCTTTCCAGTACCTTCCAGTCTCCAGCCTTGGGGGATCTGCTCTGGTGTTATTCCCCTGCTATTGAGCGTACACTTTCGCAGGTTGTGTTGCGAAGAGTGCTCAGCAACGTCTGAGCCGGCATCTCGTAACTGTCATTGTCTCTCATCATTGTATGAGGCAGGCAGTACCGTGAAGGGTCTTGCCCAAGGACCCACACTGGTATGTAACGTGAGCTTTGACCACCAGAGGGAGATAGAGCAAGCCAAGGTGGATCAGCCCAGTATTTTGGATTATTATTATTATTATTATTATTATTATTATTATTATTATTATTATACATATTCTTAATACACACCCATCTCATATGGTAACATTTCCTCATACACATTTTCTGTAGGAGTGGCTGGTTCGGATTCATCTTTTGCATTACACACACAGACACACACACAGACACACACACACACACACACAGACACACACAAAATATAACCAAGTAACCTGAAAATAAAGAATACCAAACAATATCATCAGTTAACCTGTCTCACTCCAGTTAGACCGTCGTGAGACAGGTTAGTTTTACCCTACTGATGTTGTGTTGTTGCAATAAACATCATCAGTGTGGTTCACTCACATGAGACACTGAGAGTGACGTTACTGTGGGCCATTTTGAATCCTCCATTCACAGAATACGATGCATTACAGTTTATCATGAGCCCATCATGGGCATCTGTCAGAGTAATGTTCTGTGTGATTTTAGTGGTAAATGTCACATCTGGGTTGGTCTCTACGGGGTGGTCACTAAGAAGAGGCCCAGTACCTTGGTGGAGGTTTCATGTGAGCTGAGGAAAGGCGTATGGACAGGGAGTGACAGCTGAGCAGGTTATAGTCACTGCCTCTGTCTGTTTACCAGAGACTTTTACTATGGGCCTCCAGGGAGAGTCTGGGAATAATAAGAATAATAAAGACATAACATAAGACATTAGACCTTTTGCCCTGAGGAAGAAGTTACACATCAATACTAAAAAAACAGATATCAGTGTGCTAAATAATTCTGTGCTGTGTTTTTTTTCATCTGTAGTGTGTCTTGGCTTCACTGTGTTGTCTGTGTCCACCAGAGTGAGGCATGAGGCTGTGTTCACCTGAACCTACTTAGTGGTATGGACACGGACTCGTTTCTCATGGCTCTGCGCCACTTCATTGCATGGAGAGGAAAGGCATTTGAAATATTGAGTGATCAGGGCACAAACTTCAAAGGAGGCAATAGGGAGCTATGAAAGGCATTTAAGCCAATGGAGCCTCTTTTGCAGGAGAAGCTCAGTGAACAGAGCATCACGTTTTACTTTAACCCTCCACATGCGCCGCATTTTGGGGGAGCCTGGGAGCGGGAGATTCGCTCAGTTAAATCTGCACTTCAGGTGGTCCTCCAGGGTCAGACTGTAGCAGAGGATCAACTGCACACTGTCCTCACTGAGGTGGAGGAAATACTAAACTCCAGACCACTTGGATATGTGGCCTCTGACATTGCAGACACTGATCCTGTCACCCCAAATATGCTGCTCATGGGGCGGCGGGAGGCTTCATTGCCTCAAGCCGTGTATGGCACCAGGGAACAGCTTGGGAGGCAGAAGTCATGGCACAGCCAGGTAATAACCGACCATTTCTGGACTCAGTTTGTTCGACGTTACCTATCTGCACTACAGCACCACCAGAAATGGCAACAGACTACTTCAGCACTGACAGTGGGACAAGCCGAAATGGTGGTTGACTTGCAACTCCCGCGGGCACTTTGGCCTGTGGGTAAGGTCACACAGGTGTTTCCCAGCCCGGACAGACAGGTGCGAGTGGTGGAAGTGGCCACTGGGGACCACACTTACCGACGCCCAGTGGCCAAACTTGTTGCACTACCTGAAATGCTTGTAAATGATACTTAGATATCTTCACATGGGCTTTTAGTTTTAACTAATCTGTCCCGCACATTAGGGGGCAGCTGTATAAAAGCCCCTGTGGTAAGCGCCATTTGGATTGTTCCATGTTCCCCCTAGTGGTCACTATAATGGTTCAGCCCACTTTGCGGGGCATGTTTGGTCTAGTCCTGCCCAGTGTTATGATAAGCGGGTGTTTCCAGTGCGTTGTGTTGGACATGTGCCTTAATGATAAAAACCACACACACATACCAACACATAGATGCACAACCCGCTGTTGTTCAACTGTCATGTTTGGATTGAATTAAAGGCTCCTTTACCTTCTAACCGAGGATAGGAAAATCTAGCTACAACCCCCAGTACTTTACACACAACAGTAGCCAACATAAATAAAGTGCATGAGTGAAATGACTGCTGTTAAATAAAAGAACTGCGCTGCACACTTATGACCTACAGACTATAATCTCAGAAAAGTTTAACATGAACCATCTCCAACGCGATAGAAGCACAGAACAGACTCACCATAGGCAGAACATCCCTCAGTCACAGAAAGAACACGCATATTCAACTGAGTCCTGCTCTTTAGTCCGACAGAAGCTGACCACGTCACACACAAGGAGCAGCTGTTTTTTTCAGCGCTTATAGTTTATGCAAATTAGCCATGTGGTTTTAAGTTTCGCTTCTGTATAACGCAAACAAATGTGGCAAAGCTGCATTCAACACATTATTATTTGAGTCCTCCTCGTAAGAAATACAAATCCAAACTTAAATTATCCACCCGCAGCGAACCAAAAATGTCATCTGCTTCTGTGTTCCGTCATCATTTTATCGCGTGTACCGCGTGTACCAGTCTCATCAGCCGTGAAAGCAAATTAATCGTATGTAGAATCCCTCAGTCGTCCAGGTAGAATCCATAGCAAAAGGAGAAATTTAATTTGTCAACTGGACAGAGTTTATTTGGTCGAATACGTTTCGCAGCTCATCCAAGCTGCTTCTTCAGTTCTGGTCAGATGCTGGCGGACACTGCTTTATATCTGCTTGAAGGGAGGAGCTTAATTACAATGAAAATTACTCTGAGACAACACATATTTAAATACAGTTTCTGTTAGTCAGGTGAGTCTATTCAATATGGAGTTGTTTACAGTTTCTGTTAGGTGTGTCTATTCAATATGGAGTGGGAGTGGGGGAGTAGTTAGCATATCCATTCAGGGCCATGATGGGTGTTTTCACACCTCTGGACATGTCCTGGCTAGTCCCATTGTTTTCCCAGTTTGTTTTGATTTAGGTTTGAGGATAGAGTTATAGATGGGAGACAAATGATGTCTAAGACCCCCATTTCTGTTCAAGGAAGGATTCTCTTTCTTGACAAAAATAGCTTCTTTAACTCCCCTCTCAAACCAGTTCTTTTCTCTGGCCAAGATCTGGACCTCGCTGTCCTCAAAGGAGTGGCCTGTGGCTTTTAGGTGGAGATGTACGGCAGATTGCGGCCCACCCTGGTTTTCCCGTCTGTGTTGATACATCCTTTTGTGAAGTGGCTGTTTTGTTTCTCCAATGTAGCGCTCACTGAAGTCTTCACTACACTGAATGGAGTAGACCACACTGCTTTGTTTGTGGCTTGGTGTTTTGTCCTTAGGATGGACCAGTTTTTGTCTTAAAGTGTTTGTGGGTTTGAAATAGACTGGGATGTCATGTTGTCTGAAGATCCTCTGTAGTTTTTCGGAAACGCCAGCCAGGTAAGGAATAGTTACACCCTTTCTCCTGGGCTCTGGTTCTCTGTTGTCCCGTTTCTTTGCTCTCTTCGTTTTATTAAAAGCCCATTTAGGATATCCACAAACAGAGAGGGCTTTCTCCACGTGTTGTTCTTCTTTCTCCTTTCCCTCTGCGCTTGTAGGAACCACTTGGGCCCTGTGTTGTAATGTCCGAATGACTCCCAGTTTGTGCTGAAGTGGGTGGTGTGAATCAAAAAGCAGATATTGGTCGGTGTGTGTGGGCTTCCTGAAGACCTTTACCTGGAGTCGCCGGTCTTCTCTTATCGTTACTGCACAATCTAAGAAGGCCAATGTGTTGTCCTTGGCATCTTCACGTGTGAATTTGATGTTCGGATCTACAGAATTGATATGTGCAGTAAAAGGTTCCAAATCTTGAATTTTGATTTTTGAGAAATTATCATCAACAAAGCGATACCAGTGCGTGGGTGGAGTGCCTGGATATGAGGCCAGGGCACTCTGTTCAACTTGTTCCATGTATAAGTTTGCAATGATCGGGGAGACCGGTGAGCCCATTGCACAGCCGTGGATTTGTCTGTAGAAGTTTCCTCTGAACTGGAAATAGGTGGTACTTAAACAAATTTCCAGCAGTTGGCAGATTTGATCGGGTGAAAGTTTGGTTCTCTCTTCTAGCTTGGTATCCTCCAGTAGTCTCCTCCTTGCTGCCTCCACCGCTACCGATGTAGGGATACAAGTGAAAAAAGAGGTCACATCAAAGGAAACCATAGTCTCATCCCAGTCAAACTGGAGATGCTTGATTTTGTTCACAAATTCGGCTGTGTTCTCTACGTCTGGGGTCTTTATTACGTCTTCCGGTAATAAAGACCCCACAAATAGCTTAGTCGATTGTACACGTGTACATATGTATCATGGAATCTCACAATCTCACTGATATGGAAATAATGGCGATTGCGTCCCTACTCAGCACACCTATATTTGTCCATACACGGATAAATTCTCGGGTGAAAAGATGGCTCAAGTATGAACCCTTGTGTGTAGTTCCTCCTATTTTGAAGGAAGGAGTTAACAAGGGAATATACTTGGCAAATTATAATTGGCACTTTAACAGAGTTGTATCTGTGTCGTAATGGTCAAGTAAGAGTTTCTCATAGAGTTTCATTCAGGCAACACTCAGACCATTTCTATTGGCGAAAACCGATATTCAGTTATGTTTGTAGCCAAGTTTGCTATACTTTAAAGGCTAAAAAACTGTTCAAATAACACTGTCCCTTGATTAAATACTGAAATACATGTTCTGCTGGAGGGAATTACGCTTACAATTATGAATAAAAAGTAATCTTGACATTACATGGAGTTTGTTGAGTTTGTCATAAATATTAAGAAAGTCTGCAGCTGTTTTGATGGTTGAGTGGTTGGGCCTAAATCCTCCTTGCTGTTCTAGTAGTATGTTATTATCTTCTAGGTAGGAATAGAGTCTGTTATGAACAATTTTTTCGACTAATTTACCTGGGGTGGGTATAAGAGAAATTGGGCGGTAATTTGTAACTTGGTTTGAAGGGTAAGATGTGAAGGGTAAGATGCCCCTACCCATTATTCATATAATACAAATTACAATAAGGGCAATGACTGTAGAACTCGCATCAATTGAATGATTCTGAAATTACATTATTGTCACGTCAGTGAGCAAAAAGCTAAAAGTATCATACGGTATATCATATTTTCAAATTGTGGTACCGTGTACCAGATCCTAACTTCACACTGCTGAGAGAGCAGCAGAGAGAGGGAGAGAGGTGGATGAGAGTAGGCCTATTGACAGAATGAATGAATGAATGAGAGAATGAGACAATGAATGAATGAATGAATGAATAGATGAAAGGATGGATGGATTGATGGATGGATGAAACGAAACAATGGGTAGAGGAATGACTGAACAGATGTGCCGTGTTTAGCATACTCAATTGTGCATAACCAGTCCAAAGGGGAGTGTTTTGGGGCTACTGGGGAGTGTTTTGAGACTAAGGGGAGTGTATTATATCTGAAGGGGATGTATTTTTGGGCTAGGCTCAATACACTCACCCAGTGTTTTCAGGCTAGGCCCCAAACACTGGGGAGTGTTTTCGGCCTAGCCTGAAAACACTGGGGAGTGTTTTCGGCCTAGCCTGAAAACACTGTGGAGTGTTCTGTAAGGGGAGTGTTGTGGGGCTGCTACACCGGTAAGTCCGGGCTGCCAGTGTGTGCCGGGTGGCGCACATCAGCGGCTTTGACACGTGTTTTGAGCGACAAAAATATTAAAAACGTTTTATTTAAATGTTACAAGAGTACCATTATCTACAATTTTAGATTTACATTTAAAAACGAACAAACTAAAACAAAAATACAATGTAATTAAATACTATTTTCCAAAGTCACAGGGAGCCACCCCAGTGAGCACGGAGCCGTTGAGGATCCGGGTAATTTAGGGGTAGCACAGGGTTTAACGGATATACCCCTTACCTACACGCATCCTACCCATGTAGCAGTATCCCGATGCTCAACGTTGAGGAGCTACGGATACTACCTGTTGAATACACCTCTTACTGTAGCGGCAAAGTTTCGTACCGAAGCCTATCAACAACGCACGTGATCGGTGACGTCAGTAAGGCAGCCATACTTAAGTTCGTCTTGGATAACTACTCGTGCAATTGTACAAATCGATAAATATCACAGTAAGTATCAACCATCCAGTTATTTTAACAGAATGAATGTATTTATTATAAAGTATGACTCTTATAATACTATTTAATATAATTATTCTCAACTTTGATGGTATTTCCGTCAATACAGTGCGCAAGTGATTGTACAGATGGAGAAATGCAAGTTTGTTTTGTTCCTGCATGGTCAGTGGTCATTGTAATGCATATATACAATAACTAGCAATGAGTAGACAATAAGAACAATTGTATTCAACTCTGTCTTAATATTTTAATAACAAATCATGCTGCCCTGTGTTTAGTCCAAATGAGCTCAGATTTGACATGTCACATCTACAGACATAGGTTCACATAAATCATCCATGTTTTTTCTTAATTCCTTACGGTTTGCCCGTAGCACACCGGCGAAAAACGCCTTCATTTCCTGTTTTGTTGATGACCTCTCACGGCCACAGGCGTTGGCCTAGAGAGCTCCAATTCAAATCACAACTGCGTGTGATTTGAAATGTAATGAAATATGAAATATAATAAAAGTGAACACTATAGCGCCCCAATTATTGGATCTGGACCAAATTTGGGGAATAAATTATATTAATGATTACAAGTGTGGCGAGAGGGAGGGTATTACTTCTCATAAATTAATAGAGCTACCAAATCTTTAAAAGTCCTAAGTAATGCACTATAAAACCAACAACGCCACTCCAGTGGTCACACCTGGAGAATTAGTTACAGCACACAGGTTCGTTTTACTGAAAGGCGGAGACTGTTAACTTGACTTTGACAATGTTTATTTACAGAAAATAAAAAACAAACAAACTTTATTTTAAACACTATATTTTAAAAGGTATTAGACTTTAAAATCAATTGAGCTCACACACATAAGAAGAACTAGGGAGCTGGGATTTATGCCGTGAAGGGGTGGAGTTATACTGGGGGAGCACCAAATTCTCACAGACTCACAGACACACAGACACACACAGACACACACAGACACACACAGACACACACAGACACACACAGACACACACAGACACACACAGACACACACAGACACACACACCGAAGAAAATAGTGCACCTCAAACCAAAAGGTGACCACCACCAGGGAATCCACCACCACGAGGCTTGATTGACAGCTCCTAGAACCAGACATAAAATTACATTTTTTAAATAAAACAAACAATGTTCGGACACAATATAGCCCAAATTCTGCACTGCGCCACTGTATGGCCCTTAAACAGAGTAGCTGGGCCCACGAGGCAGAGCGAGGAGCGTGATAGGCCTCCACAAAGCGGTGCAACAGCAGGCAGCAGGGCAACAGCAGGCAACACAATCACAGTGGGTATTTTAGCAGCAGTATAAATGGCAGAGCAAAACAGCAGCGTCTAGAGTAAAAATGGAGGACTCATTATTAAATTAGAATGGGGAGCTCACACGCCAGAAAACAGGCATTACTCACCACTTTGAGCTGAAATGCAGCTCCAATGAGGGAGAGGCTCGGCTAAGGAGCTACGCTGGTTGCCTAGCGATGACACAAGCTACATTAGCATGCTAAGCGAAGCCTGAATGCCATGACCAAGGGTGTAAGCTTACCGTTGACGTGGTAGCAAGCAGCGTGGGTCCGCGTACATATGCGCAACTGTCCGTGCTACAAATAGAGTTTCCAATCAGCGACATATAGCCAAGATTTTGAAGAGAAAAGGAGAACTGCTCTTACCGGCGGTGAGGCGCAAGGAAACACGGAAATGACGTGCCACAGGGCAGGCGGATGCGCGAGGTCAAAGAGAAAGCAACAGAAGGCAAGGCGCTTTTATTGACTACCGGCTGGCGCAAGTGACCAATGAGAACTCAGTCCGCCAATTGATAGCCTGCCCCCAGGGGCATAATGCCACATCCACCCCCCCCCATTTTGCATCGGTGGCCCGTCGATGACTCAAATTGCGTCATGGTTCCCTACAGGGGACCAATAAGTTGCCCGACTGCTGTTGTCGAGAGACTGGCAACGGTGGAGGCAAGCCGATTGCGTGTCGGGACAGCCAGCGTATATTTGCTGAAGACATCCGTCATTATGAGGACATTCTCCTGGCCAGATGGAGTGGGCTCCAGCAAGGTAAAGTCGACTGCGAGAATCTCATTCGGCTTTGATGCCAACAAATGACCCAAGAAGGCAGATGCAGTTTGGTTACTATCCTTGCTGAACTGGCACCGCTCACAGGCTTGACACCATTGAGCAACCTCCCGGGACATACCTGGCCAATAACAGCGGATAGTGGGGCAGATTGCTGAAACAATCTTTCACTTGGTGATACAAGCACCAAAATTGGCACACAGGTGCTTCAGAACCTCCTCTCAGAAAAGCACGTTAGCAAACTTCAAAAACAAAATGGCCGCCATTTTTCAAGATGGCCGCCATTCGTTCCAGTACGAAACAGTATTTGCACTAAATATTGTCAAAGTAATGACATTTTCATGATCTGTACATCAAAATATGTTTTTTGACGCGAGGAATCGAATTCTGCAATCAGAATTTCAATATCATTAAGCGTTATAGTGATATGATGACAATTATATGAACTAGCACTGTCTCAGTGAAGTTACCGATGTGGTATCTCAATTTGTTGTGACAGAAGCACAATATAGGTACTACAGCAGACTGAAGTGACTTGTTTGAATTTAGCCTGGATCATTGTTTTACTCTTTGCATTTACAGCTACACAGTTGTGTGCACTTCAGGGTGTAGTGATAACATTTGCATGGTCCCCGACATTCACCCGTGCAAGGACATTTTGTCAGCTGCTGGCAGGACTGAGCAATGGGTGGGAGGGCTGACCAAAGAACTTCCCAGGCTTCACCTTTTTTTTTGCCAGCCCCAGTTGCCAGGACTTTCAGGTTGCATTGTACATTCTGTTGATTGGCCCCATATGCAAGCAGCTTGGAATGCAAATCGTCTAACATGCTGAACGAGAGATGCACTAGTTGGAGGAATGGAGTCATAGGGTCTTTGCTTCCGAGCAAACAAGTGCAGTCTCGCCTCATCAACCTTGGTAGTGTTGCTGTGTTTATCATACATAGTGACAACAAATTTCTCAAGAATGTTGAGATCAGCATCTTCTATGGTAGGTGGGTACTGACTCAGTTTGCTGAACACTGGGCCCACTTCAGGACAAAGTGCCCATGTTTGCCATGCAGTTGTCTTCCCTCTACCTCGAAAGGCCGAGACCACATCACAGCCAGTGAAGGCATGAAAGAAGAGCATGCCACTACATTTCTCTTGGCCGAGGTTCATCGCCAAGTTGTGAATTGGGAACCATCTAATGGACTGTCCCTGGCCGAATTCTACCCAAAGCAAAGAGACCAACTGCTATGACAAGGATATCTGTGTCGCATGCCTTGATCAACACAGACTTTGTATTCTGTTTGGCTGCATGAACTGCGTGTGTGAAAATCCTCGAGTCAGCTTCTTCATGATTGCAAGGTTGTAGGCCTTCAAAGTTGATGGATTTGTTTGACAAGACCTCCTCTCCTTTGGTCACAACTACGACATTGTCGGGACACATGGATACAATCTTGTCTGCTAGATACTCAAACAGTTCTGTCTTATTGTCACGGTCTCTGAGAAAGCTGGACCAGATGGGTGGCAGCTTGGTTTTGTCTGTCACTCTACGCCGACTTCCTTTGCCTCGCTTTGATCTCGTTTCAGCCTTGAGGCTTGAAGTCTTGTAGACATCAAACACAATGTCTGTTCGCTCATACTTCGATGAGTAACTCCGAATCTTTGGCACTACATCACGGACAGCATATTCCTCAAGTGTCTTTGGCGAGAGAGAGTGTACAAGAGCAGCACCATCAATAATGATGACATCACATCCTGGCTGAGAATCAGGAAGAGCAATGGTATCTTCCAGAATGCCAACAAGGTCAGACTTCTTTCCAGGATAGAGATTCCCTGTGTCACTCAGTGCTGCAGGAAAAGACTGATTCTCATGCCTGAAGAATTCTGACAGATCACATTCTCGTGCTTGACAGGATATGAAAAGCTGTGAGAACAGATTGCAGTCACTTTTCAGTACCTGCTTCTTCTTGTCAGTGGAAGCTACAGCTGCTTCCTGGCGGAAGAAGTCAGTTTTGTTCTTTTTGATGGGCTTGTAGAAGGAAGCCTCATCACCAAGACTATTGAAAAAGTCTTTGAAGGCAGCTTGACCTTTATCAATGAGAGTTCTGACAAGCTCTGCAGCACTGGGATGTGCAATGATCTTTGTGTCCAGTGTGAGAAGATCTTTGGACTCTTCCTGGAAAGGATTGCCTAGATCCTTCATTGCACTAAACAACTTCTTGACCTTGTCAGTGAAGGCCTTCTGAGACTGGCTGGTCTGCTCATGATGTCTGATATCCTCATTCCCCAATTTGGCCTGGGAAACCAACTCATATTGGTGAACCAGCTGGCTAACCTCTGGTCCAGACACCATCCATCGCCTCAGTGCAGATGGAGCCTCAGTAATGCCAATGGCACCACCATCACCTTTGACCACTGCATTAGCGTGTTCATGGGCTTGGTCAATGGCTATACCAGAAAACTCCCTGTGAGTCTTGTGGACCACAAACTTTCCAAGTTGGAATTCATGGAACACAGCAGGATGAGTTTGTTCCAAGGATACCATGTCTCTGAGGTGGATGGGGAGCCATCGAGCATAGTTGACATTGTTGTTGGCAAAGAAGAAGGGGATCAGAGCAGAGAGTGCTTGACAGTACAAGCTGAAGTTAGCCTCTCTGAAAGATCTAACCAACGAGAACACAACCAACTCCATTGACAGGACAAGCTCCCAGAAGTTGAAAACAGCACTATATACAGTCATCAATAAGTCGCCATTTTGAAAAATGGTGGCCATATTGAAATTTGCAAGGCATTATTGGTTTTACCATATGAGAATACATTCATTTTATTTTTTTACCATAAAGAAATTGTGTTAATTGGAGTTCCACTTCAAAAATTGCAATTTGTCAGGTTTGCTTCGGCAGCCATCTTGAAAACTGGCAGCCATCTTGAATTTTCTGATGGCTAACGTACTTTTCTTAAAATGTATGTCCTGGATGTCATTTGTGCCAATTTTGGTGCTTGTATCACCAAGTGAAAGATTCTTATGAATATTGAGATAACCTGCCCCACTAGGGAGCGTAGCAGGGCTAAAGTCCTTTCTACCCCCTGATGCCCATGTTCCTGGTGGACCTGGGTAAGCACGTCCTTGACCAGAACTCTGGGCAGGAGGACTTGATACATGGCCCCACCACCATCTGAGCGAAACACCTGTCGATACAGCAACTTGCCCAGTTCAACTAGGCGATCCCACTGACCCAGCAAAACAAGCGCTGGTTGAGAGAGGGATTGACGCTCTTCACGACTGGGCATTTTGGCAACAGAACCGGAAGGTTCTGTTGCCAAAATGCCCAGACCTCCTGTATGACCGGATCAGCCCGCTGTAAGGCATGAAGGTCCGCGGGGGCAAGGTCTGGGAAAACAGTCATTGCTGACTGGGTTGCCTGACACCGGGTTTCCTGTCCAGCATGCTGCAGGGTTAAGGGCAGGGGAGTGCCTGGGGCTGCAAAAGTCCCTTCCTGGGATGTGGGCAAAGGTTTACGAGACAGGGCGTCAGCATTCTTATTAGACTTCCCCGAGCGGTACTTCAGCTGAAAATCAAAGCAAGCTAACTGGGATACCCAGCGCTGCTCCACGGCTCCAAGTTTTGCAGTAGCTTAATGGGTTGTTATCAGTGAAAACAACACACTTCTGACCAAGCAGGTACTCCCTAAACTTGTCAGTCATGGCCCACTTGAGCGCCAATAGTTCCAGTTTCATAGAACTGTAATTGGACATGTTGCGCTCTGGGGGCCTCAGACCGCGACTGGCATAGGCAATAGGTCTCACTTTGCCTTCCTGCTCTTGAGAGAGCACCGCGCCCAAGCCAACATGGCTGGCATCTACCTCCAGTATGAAAGGTAGTGAAAAATCCGCATATGCAAGCACTGGAGCACTGGTAAGCTTTGCCTTTAAAGCGTCAAAGCTTCCTTGGCACTCATCATCCCAGAAATCAACACAAGCTGGGGGGGCTCTCTTTATTTTTCGCGGATTGTTCTGCAACCCGGCGATGTAATGGGGCGGCCATTTTGGCGAACCCATCAACGAACCGACGATAATAGCTAGCAAACCCCAAAAATGAGCAGAGTTCCGAGACATTAGTGGGAGTTGGCCAATTGGCAACAGCATCGATTTTTCCCGGGTCAGGGGCCACACCTTCGTTAGAAATTATAGCAAAAGGAGAAATTTAATTTGTCAACTGGACAGAGTTTATTTGGTTGAATACGTTTCGTAGCTCATCCGAGCTGCTTCTTCAGTTCTGGTCAGATGCTGGCGGACACTGCCTTATATCTGCTTGAAGGGAGGAGCTTAATTACAATGGAAATTACTCTGAGACAACACATATTTAAATACAGTTTCAGTTGGTTAGGTGAGTCTATTCAGTATGGAGTTGTTTACAGTTTCTGTTAGTCATGTGAGTCTATTCAATATGGAGTGGGAGTGGGGGAGTACTTAGCATATCCATTCAGGGCCATGATGGGTGTTTTCACACCTCTGGACCTGACCTGGCTAGTCCCATTGTTTTCCCAGTTTGTTTTGATTTAGGTTTGAGGATAGAGTTATAGATGGGAGACAAATGATGTCGGAGACCCCCATTTCTGTTCAAGGAAGGATTCTCTTTCTTGACAAAAATAGCCTCTTTAACTCCCCTCTCAAACCAGTTCTTTTCTCTGGCCAAGATCTGGACCTCACTGTCCTCAAAGGAGTGGCCTGTGGCTTTTAGGTGGAGATGTACGGCAGATTGCGTTAGAAATTACATGCCCCAAGTAGCTGACCTGACGCTGGAAGAAGCTGCACTTAGCCAGTTTGACCTTCAGCCCTTCCAAGTGCAACCGACCCAACACCTTATCAAGCCGCTCCAGATGCTGCTCCACACTAGACGAAAACACGACAATGTCATCTAGGTAGAGGAGCAATGAGTGGCCCTGTTGGTCCCCAAAGATTCTTTGCATTAATCTTTGGAAGGTGCTGGGCGCATTGCACAACCCAAACGGCATACGATTCCATTCAAAAAGACCGAATGGTGTGCAAAATGCAGTTTTGGGTCGATCAGCCTCGGTAACTGGCACCTGGTTATACCCGCTGGCCAGGTCCATTGTTGAAAACCAACGGGCTCCACTCAATGTGTCCAGAGACTCCTCAATCCGCGGGAGCGGGAAAACATCCTTGCGTGTTTTGGCATTAAGCTGACGGTAGTCTACGCAGAGACGCAAACTGCCATCTTTCTTGCGGACCAAAACGATTGGGGATGCATAGGGGCTAGCACTCTCTCGAATGATCTGTGCCTCGAGCAGCTGGTTAATGTGACTTTTTACCAGTTCATATTCAGAGGGTGGAATACGACGGTATCGTTGACGCACAGGGGCATCGTCAAGAAGAGGGATGTCATGTGTGATCAGGTTGGTACAGCCCAAATCCTGATCATGAGTAGCGAACACAGACAAATGCTTCCTCAACAAGGACCGCACCTGTTCCTGTTCACTGGTGGACAAAGAGGACAGGTCCAATGCTTCAATTGGGTCTGGTGCTGGGGGCATGGAGGTCTGACGAGACCGTAGCAGTGACAGATGTAACTTCAGTCACCCCAGCTGGGAGGCTAACGATGTTCACACTATCCACGGTGCCCACCATGGTACGGGGGTAAAGGAGGACATCATTTTCTCCAACATTGACAACGGGAACGAGAGCAGGCCCTCTAACCACCTGAACCAGTGCAGGAGATGCTAACAATCCAGCAGGCAAACCAGACTTTAATGGTTCAAACAGGACAGTGGTGCCAGAGTACTGCTCAGAGCAAGTGGCTGGTACGATCTTTGTCGCTCCTGCAGGAATGCGGACAGCCCATTTTCCCCTCACCCTAACCTTGCCCGGTTCCCCCTGGAGGGGTGTCACCTCCGCTGCATGACACTGCTGGAGGGCATCCACCAAGGGAACAAGGGATCCTGTGACAGGGGGTGTATCAAAGAGAGCAGCCCCATACTGACCAAACAACTCCTGATAGCATCTACGGAGAACATTCATTCCCAAAACACCAGGGACCTGAGAGGAAACCCTGGTGGGAGGGTCTTTAACAACCAAAACACCACACTGGGGAAGTACCTTACCACAGAGCTCAATAGTTAGCTCCAAGTAGCCAATATATGGAATGGCTAGGCCGTTGGCTGCTCTGAGTTGCAGCCAGTGGCAGGCTTTTAAGCATTTTTCCCCCCATGGCTCAAAATTCTCATGGAAAAAGCTCTCTGTAATAGTGGAAACCATGGACCCGGTGTCCACTAGGCATGGTACGTTTACACCTGCCATGTTCACGTCAATATGTGGACAGGATGCAATCAACTTAGGAGCATCGGTCACTTCCCTAAAAGTATTGGTTGAGCCCAAGGGTGCCCCACCCGAGCTTTGGCTCTGAAGCGCGGTGGGCACTAGTTTTCCGATTGCTGGTGGAAACGGGGTTGTGTTGGCACTGTGGAATGTGGGCGACGGGGAACACGGGGGCCATCACAATCTCTAGCATAATGGCCAGGCTGCTGACACCGTTGACAAATAATGGGACGACGTCGGGGTGAACGACTGCGTGAAGGTGCAGATGTTTGTAAGAGAGTGATACTCTGAGTCAGAAGGTTCAGTTATTCCTGCTGCTTTTTCAACAGCTCCTTCATCTCATTTACCTCTGCCTGTATGGGAGTAGTCTCCATCCGGGGGCCACTACGCATAGCGTATTGTATTCCAAATGCAGACGGGACAGAGTTACTCCGGCCCCGCATACCAGCCGGCAAACCAGCTCCCACCTCAGTGCCTCCCCCCTGACCTCAAGCATCGTTGCCCGTGGGTATTGACGCGCATATTTTTTCAAATCGCGGCGCAAGGAACCATCACGTACGTGTTCTATGAACTGATCCCGCAATAAGGCTTCGGCATTTGGAATCTCGCCAGGAGCCTGTTGCTTTACTCTCTCCATAAGACCAAGCAAAGCGAGAGAGAACTCTAACAAGGGCTCCCCCTCCTGTTGTCTCCTGGAAAAGAAAGCCTCCTGCAAAGCGACATAAGACTCAGTACATCCATAGAGCTCTTCAAGAATAGAAATGATCTGGGCCGGGTCCTCCCGCTCTATGCTAGGGCGGTATTTAATCTCCTCCCGGGCCTCTCCCTCCAAGTGGTCATATAAAAAGAATGCCTGTTCAATAGGTGACAGATGTCGAGCCCTCATGCAGGCCTGCACCTCCTCCACCCATTCGCCCAGACTGATCCCTGTCCTTCCCCTAAACATAGGACATTTCCTATCCCTGGGTATAAAAACTAACCTTTCAGTGACTGGGGCAACTGGTGGAACAGGAATGGCAGTAGCTGCAGAGGTCCCAGCACCGGAGCTGGCTGCGGCAGGGTTTGACTCTGAGCGCAACCTCTCATTATCGGCTTGTAGCTGAGCAATCAGATCTTTCAACTGCTGTAGCTCCTCCTCCATGGCCACCAGCACTTTTACAGTGATGCTCAGTGATGGCTGCTGTTTTGCCCTTCCAATGACACAAAAGAGAAAAAAACAATATTATTGCTGCTTGAATGAGTGAAAATACAGTGAACAATCAATAGAACAAATCTCCACCTTAAACAGTAAATCCTGCCAGCAACGCCAAATGTGGCGAGAGGGAGGGTATTACTTCTCATAAATTAATAGAGCTACCAAATCTTTAAAAGTCCTAAGTAATGCACTATAAAACCAACAACGCCACTCCAGTGGTCACACCTGGAGAATTAGTTACAGCACACAGGTTCGTTTTACTGAAAGGCGGAGACTGTTAACTTGACTTTGACAATGTTTATTTACAGAAAATAAAAAACAAACAAACTTTATTTTAAACACTATATTTTAAAAGGTATTAGACTTTAAAATGGATTGAGCTCACACACATGCACACACATAAGAAGAACTAGGGAGCTGGGATTTATGCCGTGAAGGGGTGGAGTTATACTGGGGGAGCACCAAATTAATAAGACACACACACACAACACAGCAACCGAAGAAAATAGTGCACCTCAAACCAAAAGGTGACCGCCACCAGGGAATCCACCACCACGAGGCTTGATTGACAGCTCCTAGAACCAAACATAAAATTACATTTTTTAAATAAAACAAACAATGTTCGGACACAATATAGCCCAAATTCTGCACTGCGCCACTGTATGGCCCTTAAACAGAGTAGCTGGGCCCACGAGGCAGAGCGAGGAGCGTGATAGGCCTCCACAAAGCGGACCGCGGGTGCCCGGTGCAACAGCAGGCAGCAGTGCAACAGCGGCAACACAATCACAGTGGGTATTTTAGCAGCAGTATAAATGGCAGAGCAAAACAGCAGCGTCTAGAGTAAAAATGGAGGACTCATTATTAAATTAGAATGGGGAGCTCACACGCCAGAAAACAGGCATTACTCACCACTTTGAGCTGAAATGCAGCTCCAATGAGGGAGAGGCTCGGCTAAGGAGCTACGCTGGTTGCCTAGCGATGACACAAGCTACATTAGCATGCTAAGCGAAGCCTGAATGCCATGACCAAGGGTGTAAGCTTACCGTTGACGTGGTAGCAAGCAGCGTGGGTCCGCGTACATATGCGCAACTGTCCGTGCTACAAATAGAGTTTCCAATCAGCGACATATAGCCAAGATTTTGAAGAGAAAAGGAGAACTGCTCTTACCGGCGGTGAGGCGCAAGGAAACACGGAAATGACGTGCCGCAGGGCAGGCGAATGCGCGAGGTCAAAGAGAAAGCGACAGAAGGCAAGGCGCTTTTATTGACTACCGGCTGGCGTAAGTGACCAATGAGAACTCAGCCCGCCAATTGATAGCCTGCCCCCAGGGGCATAATGCCACACAAGTAAATAAATATATTATGGACATGGGGCAAAAATGATGTTTCATACCTTTATTTGTTCATCCTTTATGGATTCATAAAATATATTTTATTTGTTCTTCACTATTAGGGTTTCAACGACAGGTGTTTGAGAAGCTGCTAAAGCTTGAGGAAGAGGTGAAAAGAATCGGCAGAAAATTTGAGCTGAAGGACTCTGATTACCATGTGCAGCAGCTAGTTACAGTGGAGGAAATGGAGAGGAAGGAGGAAGAACTTCTTGACAAAAGAGAGATGAAGTTACTGGTAAGTTAAACATCATATTGACATTAGTAATTTCTTGTGGTCTAGTGTCTATAACAAATACATAACATCCACATTACTTGCAGATTTCTCAACTGTCAAAGGTTGGTGGAAGTGATGTAAAGAACTGCACAGCCCAAGTGCTCAAAAGGTAAGAGAACAGTTCATCTACACCCCTTTATTTTTGCAGCAAAAAAATTTGTTACAGTTAAATTTTTATTTTTGACTTCTGACAATGTTACACATATATCACAAAGATATGAAATTAATTGGATTTCTAATATAAAGTGTTTCACAGTAATAACAATATGAAATAATAATAAAAACTTTAACTCTTTTTAACTCTATTTAATGTTATTCGCAGATTCATTGATGGCGAAGATGAACATGCTTGGAAAGGGTGCTGGCAATAAAATTACATTCAAAAACACCAGGCTGTACACGGTGGTAGTAGGTGAGTGAAGTGTCATAATAATATTGCTTACTACTCTTAGTGCCCCTTTAATAACATCATTTTATTACATATTTTCATCAGTTGGTTAATTTTCTAATACATACTATCATACATGTAATTGTAATCTATAATGTTGCATATTACTTTGTAAAATGTATTTTTCATTGTGTAATTTACAGCAGCTGTTCAGAAATGGAACCCTTCAGCATGTGAGAAGGATGTGACTGAGGCCTGTGCTGCCTTTCTGAAGAATGCTCCCAAGCGTCTGCAGTTCAGAGATGCTAGAAGAGACTAATAATTGTAAAATGATAAATAAACTTGTAAAAATTATACTGTTGTTGGCTATTTTAATCAAGGTAGACAGATTCCATATATGTTGAGGATACGGATACTGTATAAGTTGAGGATACGTATACAGTATATGTATATTCGTCCTACAAAATACCGCTAGAATAGATGTATATTCCACGTATCCTGTAAACGTATCCTCAACGTATACTGTACACGTTGAGGATACGTGTACAGTATACGTTGAGGATACATATACAGTATACGTATATTCATCCTACAAAATACCCCTAGAATAGATGTATATTCCACGTATCCTGTAAACGTATCCTCAATGTGTACATTATACGTTGAGGATACGTATACAGTATACGTTGAGGATACGTATACAGTATATGTTGAGGATACGTATACAGTATACGTATATTCGTCCTACAAACTACCCCTAGAATAGATGTATATTCCACGTATCCTGTAAACGTATCCTCAACGTGTACTCAACGTCTTGTGTTCACTGGGACGACAGAACGATGAAAGAGCCACATGCGGCTCTGGAGCCGCGGGTTGCCAACCCCTGTTCTAGAGCGTACAGAGAATAGAGCGCGAATAAATTCCCAAACTCAAGCATCCTTGGTGGGAACAGGGCATAAACCTGTGCTCACAAAAGTATTTGTTTTCTCCTGGTGTGGTGTAGTCTAGTCCTGGTTCCAGTTAAGAATGAATTCCAAAAATTCTTCATCACGACTAAACCAGGACCATTTAAGATTTGATATTATCAGAGAAACTATTGGAAAGAGACATGTGTTTATTGTAATTGAGAAATCGTGTATAAAACAGTAAATAAGACATTTACAAACAGTTAAAGCACTGGTCCTCCAGGTTTGGAGAGACAGAAGAACGGGACTAAAAAGAAACACTTTAAGGTATGTTTACACTGGATGTATCGCAAATTGCGCCACCGGCTGACATGTTCACCCTATGTAGAGGCTGAAGTGCTGCAGTGTGTGTCTCGCGGGCGGCGCCATTTTGGGCGAATCGAGCAGTGCGAACGACGCGAATGGGCACTGACGCATGAACAACATTTGTGAACAATGAGCGGGCGTTTAGCGCGATGGAAGTACAGAGCGACCACTGCGAACAGTGAAGCAGCGTCCAACATGCTCCCAGTCTAAACGGACCTAATTGGACCCATATCAACCACGTAGTGGACACGGAGCCATGGATAGTCCGAGAACGGGGCAGCAACAGGTAAGCAGTCCATTTGGCTAGCAGTAGAATGGTGACGGAAGTTGTAGCAGTTTGAGGTGATGGATGAGATGGTGAAAATAAAACAAAAAGGCAAAAAGCAGAAAGATAGAAAAACAGATGGAGAAGCGGCGAACAAACAACGCCAGCATCCTCTCACATACGGGGATTTTTTTTTTTCAATCACTTGAATAGAAATCCTCTCTTGGATGAAAGGATGGAAAAAAAAGAAAAGGTAGGCTAATGACGTGTGCAGCACCAATTAAGTTATGCAGCCTACATGGTTAGGTGGCAACAGGCTACATACTTACATAACCAATACAAATGACAGTTACACAAGAGGTCTACACACAATCAGACAAGCCGATCTGCAACCTCTGTAAATCAAATTTTTTCAAAGAAACTTTTTTAAATCTATATTTCTATAAATGCTTTTTATATTTAATTTAGTAAGTATTTACTAGTAGTGTAGTGTGTGTTTTTTATGTTGATTTTATTTTAGGGGAGAAGTGGCGTAGCCTTTAAGTGCGTCACATCCGCCCCGTGCTTCCTGTTTAAAAGCTGGCTCCGAACTTTTTGGCACGCGTGCATTCTGTGACGATAGTAGACTTTGTCTACACAAACTGTGATACAATCAGTACGCAAGGGCACTGCCTCAACTCAGAAACACGCTTAAGGTAAACCCCGCCAACCTTTCCTGCAGTTGTTTGGGCTGTCCTCCTGTCTGCACTTTATTTGGTAATGACATTTAGTCTGACCTGTCTGGTAATGTGTCAGTAGGGTGTTGTCGGTGGCTTGTATGGTGATGTTTGGAGTTGTTCGGTGGTGTTTGGAGTTGTCGGTGGCTTGTTTGGTGGTGTTTGGAGCTTTGAATTCGGGATTGCTAGGTTGCTCGGTGTAGGTGGACTAGTAGCGCCTTGGTTTTGTGGATTGGTGACTGTTGTTACTTGGTTGGTTGGTTGGTTAGTTGGTTTTGACGTTAAGTCTGTGTTGTTCTGACGTGTCGGTTTTTTCGATTTTGTTGTGTTTGATTCTTTGATGTGGAATTTTACCTCTAGTAGGCCGATGTTTGTGCTGGTTTGGTTGGTAGAATGGATCGGTTGGCTGGGTGTAGAACCAGTACATACTCCACAAGGACATCTCATTATCTAAAAGATTGTATGGTAGGCTAAGAGGTAGGGTCAGACAAGTTCACAGATTAGGTGAAGGGGGGGCTTCAAAATAGACTGGATGTAGGAGTAGGAAGAGGAGTGTTAGCAGTAGTATTAGGTGTAGTAGTGCAGACTAAGGGGGGGCTTTAAGACGGACCGGGTTCTTCAAGATGGTCAAGGGTGGTATTGTAGGGTTAGATTTTATTTTTTTAGGATTGGAAGTTACAGTAGTATTAGTATTAAAATAAGCTACATGATAGGGTCAGACAGGCTGACATACAATGTAGAAGGAGTGGGGAGGGGGGTTTCAAGAGAGACCACAACCTTTAAGATGGACTAAACCACCCTGTTCCCCTTCTGGTCCTGTTCAAGGTAAAATGCATTTCTTATATTGAATAACCCTGTTTCAATCTGTTCAGTGTCTAATTTTTATTTATATTTGTTTTATTTCCTTCAGTTGCTTAAACCCACTACACGCACAAACACAAGTCACTTGTATGGCAGGGTAAGAGGTGGGGTCGGACAGGTTCACATGTCAGGTGAAGGGGGGGCTTCCAGATGGACGGGGATCTACAAGATGGATGAGGCCTGTATGGTAGGAATAGTTGCAGTTGTAGGACTAGCATTAGTATTAGTAGTATTGCAGGCTAATGGGGGGCTTCAAGATTGTCAAGGGTTGTAATGTAGGGTTAGATTTTATTTTTTTAGGACTGGAAGTTATAGTAGTATTACTATTAAAATAAGCTAAGCGATAGGGTCAGACAGGCTCACATACAATGTAGAAGGAGTGAGGAGGGGGGTTTCAAGAGGGACGACAACCTTCAAGATGGACTAGATCACCCTGTTCCCCTTCTGGTCCTGTTCAAGGTAAAATTCATTTCTTATATTGAATAACCCTGTTTCAAGGTGTTGAGTGTCT
This sequence comes from Taenioides sp. WSHXM2023, assembly GCA_029959045.1. Lineage (NCBI taxonomy): Eukaryota > Metazoa > Chordata > Actinopteri > Gobiiformes > Gobiidae > Taenioides > Taenioides sp. WSHXM2023. The sequence continues at coordinate 490,302 of CM057089.1, read as the reverse complement.
AATTTTATATTTATTTTATTTTTATTTTTTTTCAGTTGCTTAAACCCACTACACGCACAAACACAAGTCACTTGTATGGCAGGGTAAGAGGTAGGGTCGGACAGGTTCACATGTCAGGTGAAGGGGGGGCTTCCAGATGGACGGGGATCTACAAGATGGATGAGGCCTGTATGGTAGGAATAGTTGCAGTTGTAGGACTAGCATTAGTATTAGTAGTATTGCAGGCTAAGGGGGGGCTTCAAGACGGACGGGGTTCTTCAAGATGGTCAAGGGTTGTACTGTAGGGTTAGATTTTATTTTTTTAGGACTGGAAGTTATAGTAGTATTACTATTAAAATAAGCTAAGCGATAGGGTCAGACAGGCTCACCTACAATGTAGAAGGAGTGGGGAGGGGGGTTTCAAGAGGGACAACAAATTTCAAGATGGAAAAGACCACCCTGTTCACCTTCTGGTCCTGTTCAAGGTAAAAATGCATTTCTTATATTGAATAACCCTGTTTCAAGGTGTTGAGTGTCTAATTTTTATTTATATTTGTCTTATTTCCTTCAGTTGCTTAAACCCACTACACGCACAAACACAAGTCACTTGTATGGCAGGGTAAGAGGTAGGGTCGGACAGGTTCACATGTCAGGTGAAGGGGGGGCTTCCAGATGGACGGGGATCTACAAGATGGATGAGGCCTGTATGGTAGGAATAGTTGCAGTTGTAGGACTAGCATTAGTATTAGTAGTATTGCAGGCTAAGGGGGGGCTTCAAGACGGACGGGGTTCTTCAAGATGGTCAAGGGTTGTATTGTAGGGTTAGATTTTATTTTTTTAGGATTGGAAGTTACAGTAGTATTAGTATTAAAATAAGCTACATGATAGGGTCAGGCAGGCTGACATACAATGTAGAAGGAGTGGGGAGGGGGGTTTCAAGAGAGACCACAACCTTTAAGATGGACTAAACCACCCTGTTCCCCTTCTGGTCCTGTTCAAGGTAAAATGCATTTCTTATATTGAATAACCCTGTTTCAAGGTGTTGAGTGTCTAATTTTTATTTATATTTGTCTTATTTCCTTCAGTTGCTTAAACCCACTACACGCACAAACACGATTCACTTGTATGGCAGGGTAAGAGGTAGGGTCGGACAGGTTCACATGTCAGGTGAAGGGGGGGCTTCCAGATGGACGGGGATCTACAAGATGGATGAGGCCTGTATGGTAGGAATAGTTGCAGTTGTAGGACTAGCATTAGTATTAGTAGTATTGCAGGCTAATGGGGGGCTTCAAGATTGTCAAGGGTTGTAATGTAGGGTTAGATTTTATTTTTTTAGGACTGGAAGTTATAGTAGTATTACTATTAAAATAAGCTAAGCGATAGGGTCAGACAGGCTCACCTACAATGTAGAAGGAGGGGGGTTTCAAGAGGGACAACAAATTTCAAGATGGAAAAGACCACCCTGTTCACCTTCTCGTCCTGTTCAAGGTAAAAATGCATTTCTTATATTGAATAACCCTGTTTCAAGGTGTTGAGTGTCTCATTTTTATTTATATTTGTCTTATTTCCTTCAGTTGCTTAAACCCACTACACGCACAAACACAAGTCACTTGTATGGCAGGGTAAGAGGTAGGGTCGGACAGGTTCACATGTCAGGTGAAGGGGGGGCTTCCAGATGGACGGGGATCTACAAGATGGATGAGGCCTGTATGGTAGGAATAGTTGCAGTTGTAGGACTAGCATTAGTATTAGTAGTATTGCAGGCTAATGGGGGGCTTCAAGATTGTCAAGGGTTGTAATGTAGGGTTAGATTTTATTTTTTTAGGACTGGAAGTTATAGTAGTATTACTATTAAAATAAGCTAAGCGATAGGGTCAGACAGGCTCACATACAATGTAGAAGGAGTTGGGAGGGGCGTTTCAAGAGGGACAACAACCTTCAAGATGGACTAGACCACCCTGTTCCCCTTTTGGTCCTGTTCAAGGTAAAATGCATTTCTTATATTGAATAACCCTGTTTCAATCTGTTCAGTGTCTAATTTTTATTTATATTTGTTTTATTTCCTTCAGTTGCTTAAACCCACTACACGCACAAACACAAGTCACTTGTATGGCAGGGTAAAAGGTAGGGTCGGACAGGTTCACATGTCAGGTGAAGGGGGGGCTTCCAGATGGACGGGGATCTACAAGATGGATGAGGCCTGTATGGTAGGAATAGTTGAAGTTGTAGGACTAGCATTAGTATTAGTAGTACTGCAGGCTAGGGGGGGCTTCAAGACGGACGGGGTTCTTCAAGATGGTCAAGGGTTGTATTGTAGGGTTAGATTTTATTTTTTTAGTATTGGAAGTTACAGTAGTATTAGTATTAAAATAAGCTACATGAGAGGGTCAGGCAGGCTGACATACAATGTAGAAGGAGTGAGGAGGGGGGTTTCAAGAGAGACCACAACCTTTAAGATGGACTAAACCACTCTGTTCCCCTTCTGGTCCTGTTCAAGGTAAAATGCATTTCTTATATTGAATGACCCTGTTTCAATCTGTTCAGTGTCTAATTTTTATTTATATTTGTCTTATTTCCTTCAGTTGCTTAAACCCACTACACGCACAAACAAGTCACTTGTATGGCAGGGTAAGAGGTAGGGTCGGACAGGTTCACATGTCAGGTGAAGGGGGGGCTTCCAGATGGACGGGGATCTACAAGATGGATGAGGCCTGTATGGTAGGAATAGTTGCAGTTGTAGGACTAGCATTAGTATTAGTAGTATTGCAGGCTAATGGGGGGCTTCAAGATTGTCAAGGGTTGTAATGTAGGGTTAGATTTTATTTTTTTAGGACTGGAAGTTATAGTATTACTATTAAAATAAGCTAAGCGATAGGGTCAGACAGGCTCACATACAATGTAGAAAGAGTGAGGAGGGGGGTTTCAAGAGGGACGACAACCTTCAAGATGGACTAGACCACCCTGTTCCCCTTCTGGTCCTGTTCAAGGTAAAATGCATTTCTTATATTGAATGACCCTGTTTCAATGTGTTCAGTGTCTAATTTTTATTTATATTTGTCTTATTTCCTTCAGCTGCTTAAACCCACTACACGCACAAACACAAGTCACTTGTATGGCAGGGTAAGAGGTAGGGTCAGACAGGTTCACATGTCAGGTGAAGGGGGGGCTTCCAGATGGACGGGGATCTACAAGATGGATGAGGCCTGTATGGTAGGAATAGTTGCAGTTGTAGGACTAGCATTAGTATTAGTAGTATTGCAGACTAAGGGGGGGCTTCAAGACGGACGGGGTTCTTCAAGATGGTCAAGGGTTGTATTGTAGGGTTAGATTTTATCTTTTTTAGGATTGGAAGTTACAGTAGTATTAGTATTAAAATAAGCTACATGATAGGGTCAGGCAGGCTGACATACAATGTAGAAGGAGTGGGGAGGGGGGTTTCAAGAGGAACAACAACCTTCAAGATGGACTAGACCACCCTGTTCCCCTTCTGGTCCTGTTCAAGGTAAAATGCATTTCTTATATTGAATAACACCGTTTCAAGTTGTTCAGTGTCTAATTTTTATTTATATTTGTCTTATTTCCTTCAGTTGCTTAAACCCACTACACGCACAAACACGAATCACTTGTATGGCAGGGTAAGAGGTAGGGTCGGACAGGTTCACATGTCAGGTGAAGGGAGGGCTTCCAGATGGACGGGGATCTACAAGATGGATGAGGCCTGTATGGTAGGAATAGTTGCAGTTGTAGGACTAGCATTAGTATTAGTAGTATTGCAGGCTAATGGGGGGGCTTCAAGATTGTCAAGGGTTGTAATGTAGGGTTAGATTTTATTTTTTTAGGACTGGAAGTTATAGTAGTATTACTATTAAAATAAGCTAAGCGATAGGGTCAGACAGGCTCACATACAATGTAGAAAGAGTGAGGAGGGGGGTTTCAAGAGGGACGACAACCTTCAAGATGGACTAGACCACCCTGTTCCCCTTCTGGTCCTGTTCAAGGTAAAATTCATTTCTTATATTGAATAACCCTGTTTCAATGTGTTCAGTGTCTAATTTTTTTTTTTTTTTTTTTCCCCTCCTCCCTTCAGTTGCTTAAACCCACTACACGCACAAACATGACTCACTTGTATGGCAGGGTAAGAGGTAGGGTCGGACAGGTTCACATGTCAGGTGAAGGGGGGGCTTCCAGATGGACGGGGATCTACAAGATGGATGAGGCCTGTATGGTAGGAATAGTTGCAGTTGTAGGACTAGCATTAGTATTAGTAGTCCTGCAGGCTAGGGGGGGCTTCAAGACGGACGGGGTTCTTCAAGATGGTCAAGGGTTGTATTGTAGGGTTACATTTTATTTTTTTAGTATTTGAAGTTACAGTAGTATTAGTATTAAAATAAGCTACATGATAGGGTCAGGTAGGCTGACATACAATGTAGAAGGAGTGGGGAGGGGGGTTTCAAGAGAGACCACAACCTTTAAGATGCACTAAACCACTCTGTTCCCCTTCTGGTCGTGTTCAAGGTAAAATGCATTTCTTATATTGAATGACCCTGTTTCAATCTGTTCAGTGTTTAATTTTTTTTTATATTTGTCTTATTTCCTTCAGTTGCTTAAACCCACTACACGCACAAACACAAGTCACTTGTATGGCAGGGTAAGAGGTAGGGTCGGACAGGTTCACATGTCAGGTGAAGGGGGGGCTTCCAGATGGACGGGGATCTGCAAGATGGATGAGGCCTGTATGGTAGGAATAGTTGCAGTTGTAGGACTAGCATTAGTATTAGTAGTATTGCAGACTAAGGGGGGGCTTCAAGACGGACGGGGTTCTTCAAGATGGTCAAGGGTTGTATTGTAGGGTTAGATTTTATCTTTTTTAGGATTGGAAGTTACAGTAGTGTTAGTATTAAAATAAGCTACATGATAGGGTCAGGCAGGCTGACATACAATGTAGAAGGAGTGGGGAGGGGGGTTTCAAGAGGAACAACAACCTTCAAGATGGACTAGACCACCCTGTTCCCCTTCTGGTCCTGTTCAAGGTAAAATGCATTTCTTATATTGAATAACACCGTTTCAAGTTGTTCAGTGTCTAATTTTTATTTATATTTGTCTTATTTCCTTCAGTTGCTTAAACCCACTACACGCACAAACACGAATCACTTGTATGGCAGGGTAAGAGGTAGGGTCGGACAGGTTCACATGTCAGGTGAAGGGAGGGCTTCCAGATGGACGGGGATCTACAAGATGGATGAGGCCTGTATGGTAGGAATAGTTGCAGTTGTAGGACTAGCATTAGTATTAGTAGTATTGCAGGCTAATGGGGGGGCTTCAAGATTGTCAAGGGTTGTAATGTAGGGTTAGATTTTATTTTTTTAGGACTGGAAGTTATAGTAGTATTACTATTAAAATAAGCTAAGCGATAGGGTCAGACAGGCTCACATACAATGTAGAAAGAGTGAGGAGGGGGGTTTCAAGAGGGACGACAACCTTCAAGATGGACTAGACCACCCTGTTCCCCTTCTGGTCCTGTTCAAGGTAAAATTCATTTCTTATATTGAATAACCCTGTTTCAAGGTGTTGAGTGTCTAATTTTATATTTATTTTATTTTTATTTTTTTTCAGTTGCTTAAACCCACTACACGCAAAAACACAAGTCACTTGTATGGCAGGGTAAGAGGTAGGGTCGGACAGGTTCACATGTCAGGTGAAGGGGGGGCTTCCAGATGGACGGGGATCTACAAGATGGATGAGGCCTGTATGGTAGGAATAGTTGCAGTTGTAGGACTAGCATTAGTATTAGTAGTATTGCAGGCTAAGGGGGGGCTTCAAGACGGACGGGGTTCTTCAAGATGGTCAAGGGTTGTATTGTAGGGTTAGATTTTATTTTTTTAGGATTGGAAGTTACAGTAGTATTAGTATTAAAATAAGCTACATGATAGGGTCAGGCAGGCTGACATACAATGTAGAAGGAGTGGGGAGGGGGGTTTCAAGAGAGACCACAACCTTTAAGATGGACTAAACCACCCTGTTCCCCTTCTGGTCCTGTTCAAGGTAAAATGCATTTCTTATATTGAATAACCCTGTTTCAAGGTGTTGAGTGTCTAATTTTTATTTATATTTGTCTTATTTCCTTCAGTTGCTTAAACCCACTACACGCACAAACACGATTCACTTGTATGGCAGGGTAAGAGGTAGGGTCGGACAGGTTCACATGTCAGGTGAAGGGGGGGCTTCCAGATGGACGGGGATCTACAAGATGGATGAGGCCTGTATGGTAGGAATAGTTGCAGTTGTAGGACTAGCATTAGTATTAGTAGTATTGCAGGCTAATGGGGGGCTTCAAGATTGTCAAGGGTTGTAATGTAGGGTTAGATTTTATTTTTTTAGGACTGGAAGTTATAGTAGTATTACTATTAAAATAAGCTAAGCGATAGGGTCAGACAGGCTCACCTACAATGTAGAAGGAGGGGGGTTTCAAGAGGGACAACAAATTTCAAGATGGAAAAGACCACCCTGTTCACCTTCTCGTCCTGTTCAAGGTAAAAATGCATTTCTTATATTGAATAACCCTGTTTCAAGGTGTTGAGTGTCTCATTTTTATTTATATTTGTCTTATTTCCTTCAGTTGCTTAAACCCACTACACGCACAAACACAAGTCACTTGTATGGCAGGGTAAGAGGTAGGGTCGGACAGGTTCACATGTCAGGTGAAGGGGGGGCTTCCAGATGGACGGGGATCTACAAGATGGATGAGGCCTGTATGGTAGGAATAGTTGCAGTTGTAGGACTAGCATTAGTATTAGTAGTATTGCAGGCTAATGGGGGGCTTCAAGATTGTCAAGGGTTGTAATGTAGGGTTAGATTTTATTTTTTTAGGACTGGAAGTTATAGTAGTATTACTATTAAAATAAGCTAAGCGATAGGGTCAGACAGGCTCACATACAATGTAGAAAGAGTGAGGAGGGGGGTTTCAAGAGGGACGACAACCTTCAAGATGGACTAGACCACCCTGTTCCCCTTCTGGTCCTGTTCAAGGTAAAATGCATTTCTTATATTGAATGACCCTGTTTCAATCTGTTCAGTGTCTAATTTTTATTTATATTTGTCTTATTTCCTTCAGTTGCTTAAACCCACTACACGCACAAACATGACTCACTTGTATGGCAGGGTAAGAGGTAGGGTCGGACAGGTTCACATGTCAGGTGAAGGGGGGGCTTCCAGATGGACGGGGATCTACAAGATGGATGAGGCCTGTATGGTAGGAATAGTTGCAGTTGTAGGACTAGCATTAGTATTAGTAGTACTGCAGGCTAGGGGGGGCTTCAAGACGGACGGGGTTCTTCAAGATGGTCAAGGGTTGTATTGTAGGGTTAGATTTTATTTTTTTAGTATTGGAAGTTACAGTAGTATTAGTATTAAAATAAGCTACATGATAGGGTCAGGCAGGCTGACATACAATGTAGAAGGAGTGAGGAGGGGGGTTTCAAGAGAGACCACAACCTTTAAGATGGACTAAACCACTCTGTTCCCCTTCTGGTCCTGTTCAAGGTAAAATGCATTTCTTATATTGAATGACCCTGTTTCAATCTGTTCAGTGTCTAATTTTTATTTATATTTGTCTTATTTCCTTCAGTTGCTTAAACCCACTACACGCACAAACAAGTCACTTGTATGGCAGGGTAAGAGGTAGGGTCGGACAGGTTCACATGTCAGGTGAAGGGGGGGCTTCCAGATGGACGGGGATCTACAAGATGGATGAGGCCTGTATGGTAGGAATAGTTGCAGTTGTAGGACTAGCATTAGTATTAGTAGTATTGCAGGCTAATGGGGGGCTTCAAGATTGTCAAGGGTTGTAATGTAGGGTTAGATTTTATTTTTTTAGGACTGGAAGTTATAGTATTACTATTAAAATAAGCTAATCGATAGGGTCAGACAGGCTCACATAAAATGTAGAAAGAGTGAGGAGGGGGGTTTCAAGAGGGACGACAACCTTCAAGATGGACTAGACCACCCTGTTCCCCTTCTGGTCCTGTTCAAGGTAAAATGCATTTCTTATATTGAATGACCCTGTTTCAATGTGTTCAGTGTCTAATTTTTATTTATATCTGTCTTATTTCCTTCAGTTGCTTAAACCCACTACACGCACAAACACAAGTCACTTGTATGGCAGGGTAAGAGGTAGGGTCGGACAGGTTCACATGTCAGGTGAAGGGGGGGCTTCCAGATGGACGGGGATCTACAAGATGGATGAGGCCTGTATGGTAGGAATAGTTGCAGTTGTAGGACTAGCATTAGTATTAGTAGTACTGCAGGCTAGGGGGGGCTTCAAGACGGACGGGGTTCTTCAAGATGGTCAAGGGTTGTATTGTAGGGTTAGATTTTATTTTTTTAGTATTTGAAGTTACAGTAGTATTAGTATTAAAATAAGCTACATGATAGGGTCAGGCAGGCTGACATACAATGTAGAAGGAGTGGGGAGGGGGGTTTCAAGAGAGACCAAACCTTTAAGATGGACTAAACCACTCTGTTCCCCTTCTGGTCCTGTTCAAGGTAAAATGCATTTCTCATATTGAATAACCCTGTTTCAATCTGTTCAGTGTCTAATTTTTTTTTATATTTGTCTTATTTCCTTCAGTTGCTTAAACCCACTACACGCACAAACACAAGTCACTTGTATGGCAGGGTAAGAGGTAGGGTCGGACAGGTTCACATGTCAGGTGAAGGGGGGGCTTCCAGATGGACGGTGATCTACAAGATGGATGAGGCCTGTATGGTAGGAATAGTTGCAGTTGTAGGACTAGCATTAGTATTAGTAGTATTGCAGACTAAGGGGGGGCTTCAAGACGGACGGGGTTCTTCAAGATGGTCAAGGGTTGTATTGTAGGGTTAGATTTTATCTTTTTTAGGATTGGAAGTTATAGTAGTAATACTATTAAAATAAGCTAAGCAATAGGGTCAGACAGGCTCACATACAATGTAGAAGGAGTTGGGAGGGGCGTTTCAAGAGGGACAACAACCTTCAAGATGGACTAGACCACCCTGTTCCCCTTTTGGTCCTGTTCAAGGTAAAATGCATTTCTTATATTGAATAACCCTGTTTCAATCTGTTCAGTGTCTAATTTTTATTTATATTTGTTTTATTTCCTTCAGTTGCTTAAACCCACTACACGCACAAACACAAGTCACTTGTATGGCAGGGTAAAAGGTAGGGTCGGACAGGTTCACATGTCAGGTGAAGGGGGGGCTTCCAGATGGACGGGGATCTACAAGATGGATGAGGCCTGTATGGTAGGAATAGTTGAAGTTGTAGGACTAGCATTAGTATTAGTAGTACTGCAGGCTAGGGGGGGCTTCAAGACGGACGGGGTTCTTCAAGATGGTCAAGGGTTGTATTGTAGGGTTAGATTTTATTTTTTTAGTATTGGAAGTTACAGTAGTATTAGTATTAAAATAAGCTACATGATAGGGTCAGGCAGGCTGACATACAATGTAGAAGGAGTGAGGAGGGGGGTTTCAAGAGAGACCACAACCTTTAAGATGGACTAAACCACTCTGTTCCCCTTCTGGTCCTGTTCAAGGTAAAATGCATTTCTTATATTGAATGACCCTGTTTCAATCTGTTCAGTGTCTAATTTTTATTTATATTTGTCTTATTTCCTTCAGTTGCTTAAACCCACTACACGCACAAACAAGTCACTTGTATGGCAGGGTAAGAGGTAGGGTCGGACAGGTTCACATGTCAGGTGAAGGGGGGGCTTCCAGATGGACGGGGATCTACAAGATGGATGAGGCCTGTATGGTACGAATAGTTGCAGTTGTAGGACTAGCATTAGTATTAGTAGTATTGCAGGCTAATGGGGGGCTTCAAGATTGTCAAGGGTTGTAATGTAGGGTTAGATTTTATTTTTTTAGGACTGGAAGTTATAGTATTACTATTAAAATAAGCTAATCGATAGGGTCAGACAGGCTCACATACAATGTAGAAAGAGTGAGGAGGGGGGTTTCAAGAGGGACGACAACCTTCAAGATGGACTAGACCACCCTGTTCCCCTTCTGGTCCTGTTCAAGGTAAAATGCATTTCTTATATTGAATAACCCTGTTTGAAGTTGTTCAGTGTTTAATTTTTATATTTGTTTTATTTCCTTCAGTTGCTTAAACCCACTACACGCACAAACACAAGTCACTTGTATGGCAGGGTAAGAGGTAGGGTCGGACAGGTTCACATGTCAGGTGAAGGGGGGGCTTCCAGATGGACGGGGATCTACAAGATGGATGAGGCCTGTATGGTAGGAATAGTTGCAGTTGTAGGACTAGCATTAGTATTAGTAGTATTGCAGGCTAAGGGGGGGCTTCAAGAGGGACGGGGTTCTTCAAGATGGTCAAGGGTTGTATTGTAGGGTTAGATTTTATTTTTTTAGGATTGGAAGTTATAGTAGTATTACTATTAAAATAAGCTAAGCAATACGGTCAGACAGGCTCACATACAATGTAGAAGGAGTGGGGAGGGGGGTTTCAAGAGGGACAACAACCTTCAAGATGGACTAGACCACCCTGTTCCCCTTCTGGTCCTGTTCAAGGTAAAATGCATTTCTTATATTGAATAACCCTGTTTTAAGTTGTTCAGTGTTTAATTTTTATTTATATTTGTTTTATTTCCTTCAGTTGCTTAAACCCACTACACGCACAAACACAAGTCACTTGTATGGCAGGGTAAGAGGTAGGGTTGGACAGGTTCACATGTCAGGTGAAGGGGGGGCTTCCAGATGGACGGGGATCTGCAAGATGGATGAGGCCTGTATGGTAGGAATAGTTGCAGTTGTAGGACTAGCATTAGTATTAGTAGTATTGCAGGCTAATGGGGGCCTTCAAGATTGTCAAGGGTTGTAATGTAGGGTTAGATTTTATTTTTTTAGGACTGGAAGTTATAGTAGTATTACTATTAAAATAAGCTAAGCGATAGGGTCAGACAGGCTCACATACAATGTAGAAAGAGTGAGGAGGGGGGTTTCAAAACGGACGACAACCTTCAAGATGGACTAGACCACCCTGTTCCCCTTCTGGTCCTGTTCAAGGTAAAATTTATTTCTTATATTGAATAACCCTGTTTCAATGTGTTCAGTGTCTAATTTTTTTTTTTTTTTTTTTTTTCCCTCCTCCCTTCAGTTGCTTAAACCCACTACACGCACAAACATGACTCACTTGTATGGCAGGGTAAGAGGTAGGGTCGGACAGGTTCACATGTCAGGTGAAGGGGAGGGCTTCCAGATGGACTGGGATCTACAAGATGGATGAGGCCTGTATGGTAGGAATAGTTGCAGTTGTAGGACTAGCATTAGTATTAGTAGTACTGCAGGCTAGGGGGGGCTTCAAGACGGACGGGGTTCTTCAAGATGGTCAAGGGTTGTATTGTAGGGTTGGATTTTATTTTTTTAGTATTTGAAGTTACAGTAGTATTAGTATTAAAATAAGCTACATGATAGGGTCAGGCAGGCTGACATACAATGTAGAAAGAGTGGGGAGGGGGGTTTCAAGAGAGACCACAACCTTTAAGATGGACTAAACCACTCTGTTCCCCTTCTGGTCCTGTTCAAGGTAAAATGCATTTCTTATATTGAATGACCCTGTTTCAATCTGTTCAGTGTCTAATTTTTTTTTATATTTGTCTTATTTCCTTCAGTTGCTTAAACCCACTACACGCACAAACACAAGTCACTTGTATGGCAGGGTAAGAGGTAGGGTCGGACAGGTTCACATGTCAGGTGAAGGGGGGGCTTCCAGATGGACGGGGATCTACAAGATGGATGAGGCCTGTATTGTAGGAATAGTTGCAGTTGTAGGACTAGCATTAGTATTAGTAGTATTGCAGGCTAAGGGGGGGCTTCAAGATGGACGGGGTTCTTCAAGATGGTCAAGGGTTGTATTGTAGGGTTAGATTTTATCTTTTTTAGTATTGGAAGTTATAGTAGTATTACTATTAAAATAAGCTAAGCAATAGGGTCTGACAGGCTCACATACAATGTAGAAGGAGTTGGGATGGGGGTTTCAAGAGGGACAACAACCTTCAAGATGGACTAGACCACCCTGTTCCCCTTCTGGTCCTGTTCAAGGTAAAATGCATTTCTTATATTGAATAACCCTTTTTGAAGTTGTTCAGTGTTTAATTTTTATTTATATTTGTTTTATTTCCTTCAGTTGCTTAAACCCACTACACACACAAACATGACTCACTTGTATGGCAGGGTAAGAGGTAGGGTCGGACAGGTTCACATGTCAGGTGAAGGGGGGGCTTCCAGATGGACGGGGATCTACAAGATGGATGAGGCCTGTATGGTAGGAATAGTTGCAGTTGTAGGACTAGCATTAGTATTAGTATTACTGCAGGCTAGGGGGGGCTTCAAGACGGACGGGGTTCTTCAAGATGGTCAAGGGTTGTATTGTAGGGTTAGATTTTATTTTTTTAGTATTGGAAGTTACAGTAGTATTAGTATTAAAATAAGCTACATGATAGGGTCAGGCAGGCTCACATACGATGTAGAAGGAGTGGGGAGGGGGGTTTCAAGAGGGACGACAACCTTCAAGATGGACTAAACCACTCTGTTCCCCTTCTGGTCCTGTTCAAGGTAAAATGCATTTCTTATATTGAATGACCCTGTTTCAATCTGTTCAGTGTCTAATTTTTTTTTATATTTCTCTTATTTCCTTCAGTTGCTTAAACCCACTACACGCACAAACATGACTCACTTGTATGGCAGGGTAAGAGGTAGGGTCGGACGGGTTCACATGTCAGGTGAAGGGGGGGCTTCCAGATGGACGGGGATCTACAAGATGGATGAGGCCTGTATTGTAGGAATAGTTGCAGTTGTAGGACTAGCATTAGTATTAGTAGTATTGCAGGCTAAGGGGGGGCTTCAAGATGGACGGGGTTCTTCAAGATGGTCAAGTGTTTTATTGTAGGGTTAGATTTTATTTTTTTAGGATTGGAATTTATAGTAGTATTACTATTAAAATAAGCTAAGCAATAGGGTCAGACAGGCTCACATACAATGTAGAAGGAGTGGGGAGGGGGGTTTCAAGAGGGACGACAACCTTCAAGATGGACTAGACCACCCTGTTCCCCTTCTGGTCCTGTTCAAGGTAAAATTAATTTCTTATATTGAATAACCCTGTTTCAATGTGTTCAGTGTCTAATTTTTTTTTTTTTTTTTTTCCCTCCTCCCTTCAGTTGCTTAAACCCACTACACGCACAAACATGACTCACTTGTTTGGCAGTGTAAGAGGTAGGGTCGGACAGGTTCACATGTCAGGTGAAGGGGGGGCTTCCAGATGGACGGGGATCTACAAGATGGATGAGGCCTGTATGGTAGGAATAGTTGCAGTTGTAGGACTAGCATTAGTATTAGTAGTACTGCAGGCTAGGGGGGGCTTCAAGACGGACGGGGTTCTTCAAGATGGTCAAGGGTTGTATTGTAGGGTTAGATTTTATTTTTTTAGTATTGGAAGTTACAGTAGTATTAGTATTAAAATAAGCTACATGATAGGGTCAGGCAGGCTGACATACAATGTAGAAGGAGTGGGGAGGGGGGTTTCAAGAGAGACCACAACCTTTAAGATGGACTAAACCACTCTGTTCCCCTTCTCGTCCTGTTCAAGGTAAAAATGCATTTCTTATATTGAATAACCCTGTTTCAAGGTGTTGAGTGTCTAATTTTTTATTTATTTTATTTTTTTTCAGTTGCTTAAATCCGCTACACGCAAAAACACAAGTCACTTGTATGGCAGGGTAAGAGGTAGGGTCAGACAGGTTCACATGTCAGGTGAAGGGGGGGCTTCCAGATGGACGGATCTACAAGATGGATGAGGCCTGTATGGTAGCAATCGTTGCAGTTGTAGGACTAGCAGTAGTATTAGTAGTAGTATTGCAGGCCAGGAGGGGCTTCAAGATGGAAGTGGTTCTTCAAGAAGGTCAAGGGTTGTATTGTAGAGTTAGATTTTTTTAAGGATTGGAAGTTCTAGTAGTGTAAGTATTATAATAAGATAAGCGATAGGGTCAGACAGTGTCATATATAAGGTAGAAGGAGGGGGGAGGAGGGTTTCAAAATGGACGGCAACCTTCCAGATGCACTAGACCTTACTGTTCAAGGTAAAATTCAATTCTTGTATTGATTATCCCTGTTTCAAGGCATTTGATGTCTATTTTTTGTTGTTGTTGTTGTTGTTGTTTCCTCCAGTTACTTAAACCCACTACACACAAAAAAACTCACTTGGCAGGGTAAGAGGTAGGGTCAGGCAATAATACTACCCCCACACAGACATCGGGAGAACGTGGAAACTGCACACAGGACTAGCATTAGTATTAGTAGTATTGCAGGCTAATGGGGGGCTTCAAGATTGTCAAGGGTTGTAATGTAGGGTTAGATTTTATTTTTTTAGGACTGGAAGTTATAGTAGTATTACTATTAAAATAAGCTAAGCGATAGGGTCAGACAGGCTCACCTACAATGTAGAAGGAGGGGGGTTTCTAGAGGGACAACAAATTTCAAGATGGAAAAGACCACCCTGTTAACCTTCTCGTCCTGTTCAAGGTAAAAATGCATTTCTTATATTGAATAACCCTGTTTCAATGTGTTCAGTGTCTAATTTTTTTTTTTTTTCCCCCCCTTCAGTTGCTTAAACCCACTACACGCACAAACACGACTCACTTGTATGGCAGGGTAAGAGGTAGGGTCGGACAGGTTCACATGTCAGGTGAAGGGTGGGCTTCCAGATGGATGGTGATCTACAAGATGGATGAGGCCTGTATGGTAGGAATAGTTGCAGTTGTAGGACTAGCATTAGTATTAGTAGTATTGCAGGCTAAGGGGGGGCTTCAAGACGGACGGGGTTCTTCAAGATGGTCAAGGGTTGTATTGTAGGGTTAGATTTTATTTTTTTAGGATTGGAAGTTATAGTAGTATTAGTATTAAAATAAGCTAAGCAATAGGGTCAGACAGGCTCACATACAATGTAGAAGGAGTGGGGAGGGGGGTTTCAAGAGGGACAACAACCTTCAAGATGGACTAGACCACCCTGTTCCCCTTCTGGTCCTGTTCAAGGTAAAATGCATTTCTTATATTGAATAACCCTGTTTCAAGTTGTTCAGTGTTTAATTTTTATTTATATTTGTTTTATTTCCTTCAGTTGCTTAAACCCACTACACGCACAAACACAAGTCACTTGTATGGCAGGGTAAGAGGTAGGGTCGGACAGGTTCACATGTCAGGTGAAGGGGGGGCTTCCAGATGGACGGGGATCTACAAGATGGATGAGGCCTGTATGGTAGGAATAGTTGCAGTTGTAGGACTAGCATTAGTATTAGTAGTACTGCAGGCTAGGGGGGGCTTCAAGACGGACGGGGTTCTTCAAGATGGTCAAGGGTTGTATTGTAGGGTTAGATTTTATTTTTTTAGTATTGGAAGTTACAGTAGTATTAGTATTAAAATAAGCTACATGATAGGGTCAGGCATGCTCACATACAATGTAGAAGGAGTGGGGAGGGGGGTTTCAAGAGGGACGACAGCCTTCAAAATGGACTAAACCACTCTGTTCCCCTTCTGGTCCTGTTCAAGGTAAAATTCATTTCTTATATTGAATAACCCTGTTTCAATGTGTTCAGTGTCTAATTTTTTTTTTTTCCCTCCTCCCTTCAGTTGCTTAAACCCACTACACGCACAAACATGACTCACTTGTTTGGCAGTGTAAGAGGTAGGGTCGGACAGGTTCACATGTCAGGTGAAGGGGGGGCTTCCAGATGGACGGGGATCTACAAGATGGATGAGGCCTGTATGGTAGGAATAGTTGCAGTTGTAGGACTAGCATGGACGGACGGGGTTCTTCAAGATGGTCAAGGGTTGTATTGTAGGGTTAGATTTTATTTTTTTAGTATTGGAAGTTACAGTAGTATTAGTATTAAAATAAGCTACATGATAGGGTCAGGCAGGCTGACATACAATGTAGAAGGAGTGGGGAGGGGGGTTTCAAGAGAGACCACAACCTTTAAGATGGACTAAACCACTCTGTTCCCCTTCTCGTCCTGTTCAAGGTAAAAATGCATTTCTTATATTGAATAACCCTGTTTCAAGGTGTTGAGTGTCTAATTTTTTATTTATTTTATTTTTTTTCAGTTGCTTAAATCCGCTACACGCCAAAACACAAGTCACTTGTATGGCAGGGTAAGAGGTAGGGTCAGACAGGTTCACATGTCAGGTGAAGGGGGGGCTTCCAGATGGACGGGGATCTACAAGATGGATGAGGCCTGTATGGTAGCAATCATTGCAGTTGTACGACTAGCAGTAGTATTAGTAGTAGTATTGCAGGCTAAGGAGGGGCTTCAAGATTGTCAGGGGTTGTAATGTAGGGTTAGATTTTATTTTTTTAAGACTGGAAGTTATAGTAGTATTACTATTAAAATAAGCTAAGCGATAGGGTCAGACAGGCTCACCTACAATGTAGAAGGAGGGGGGTTTCAAGAGGGACAACAAATTTCAAGATGGAAAAGACCACCCTGTTCACCTTCTGGTCCTGTTCAAGGTAAAATGCATTTCTTATATTGAATAACCCTTTTTCAAGGTGTTGAGTGTCTAATTTTATATTTATTTTATTTTTATTTTTTTTCCAGTTGCTTAAACCCGCTACACGCAAAAACACAAGTCACTTGTATGGCAGGGTAAGAGGTGGGGTTGGACAGGTTCACATGTCAGGTGAAGGGGGGGCTTCCAGATGGGCGGGGATCTACAAGATGGATGAGGCCTGCATGGCAGGAATAGTTGCAGTTGTAGGACTAGCAAGTAGTATTAGTAGTATTGCAGGCTAAGGAGGGGCTTCAAGATGGAAGTGGTTCTTCAAGAAGGTCAAGGGTTGTATTGTAGAGTTAGATTTTTTTAAAGATTGGAAGTTCTAGTAGTATAAGTATTATAATAAGATAAGCGATTGGGTCAGACAGGGTCATATATAAGGTAGAAGGAGGGGGGAGGCGGGTTTCAAGATGGACGGCAACCTTCCAGATGCACTAGACCTTACTGTTCAAGGTAAAATTCAATTCTTGTATTGATTATCCCTGTTTCAAGGCATTTAATGTCTATTTTTGTTGTTGTTGTTGTTGTTGTTTCCTCCAGTTACTTAAACCCACTACACACAAAAACACAACTCACTTGGCAGGGTAAGAGGTAGGGTCAGGCAATAATACTACCCCCACACAGACATCGGGAGAACGTGGAAACTGCACACAGTTAGACCCTATCCACTACAGGAATGGAACCTGGAACCTGCTTGCTCTGTGGCGATGGGGCTTACTGTTGCGCCTTAGTGCTGCCCATAATGTCCTGTCTGTGTAATGCAACTGTAGGTTTAGAAACAAAAAATGTTTTCGGGGTTTACTAATGTTGGAGAGTGCTGCAATGTGGTTAGTCACTCTGAGGTTTATCAAGTTTAGTGTGTCTGCAAATGTTATGCTTCGCTGAAATATGAATTTTAATGTGAGAGTGATTAACCTTTTTTTTTATGCATTGTGGGTTTGCAGTTCTCATAAGTGACACATTATCACATTTTCTTATTTCCAGGTTGTGTGTATGATAATCTATCTGATTTTTCAGGATCTGTGGCTGTAATTTCTGTGCATGTGCATGTTTCTGTTATGAGTAACTACTAACCCATTACTAACACTAACCCTGCACAAACACTGGGTGGTGGGTTTAATCCAGCCACAAAGGGGCACTGTGTCTCCTTTGTGCCAGTCCCCAGCCTGGACAAATGGAGAGGGTTGCTTCGGCTTAAAACCCACCTTTGCTCTTTGTCTA